>PVJL010007024.1:35471-83770 GCA_004026885.1 Lyroderma lyra
ACATTTAGAGTGATGATTGATATGTGAGGATTTCCTGTGGCCATTACTTATTTCTTTCTTTGTTTTTGTTTGTTTGTTTGTTTGTTTATTTTTGTTTCTTTCTTGTTGCCCCAACTTTGTTCCATTTTTCCTGATGTTTTGTATCAGGCCAAAGAGCCTCCTTCAGTATTTCTTGGAGTGCTGGCCTTGTGCTGGCAAATTCCCTCAGCTTCTGTGTGTCTGAGAAGGTCTTTATTGTACCTTCATACCTGAAAGATAATTTTGCTGGATAATTTATTTTAGGCTGGAAGTTTCTCTCTTTTAAATTTTTGAATATTGGATTCCACTCTCTCCTGGCTTGTAGAGTTTCTGCTGAGAAATCTGATGCCAGCCTGATGGGTTTTCCTCTAAAGGTTATAGGACATTTTTCCCTGGCTGCCTTGAGAATTGTCTTTTTGTCTTTAGTTTTGGACTTGGAGAAGATCTGTTGGGGTCCAGGTATCTGGGGGACCTGTTTTCTTCTTGAACTTGGGGTTCCAGATCTTTCCATGGGTTTAGAAATTTCTCATCTACTATTTGTTTGAGTATGCTCTCTGTAAATTGCTCTGCCCCCTCTTCTATTCCTATTATCCTGATGTTGTTTTGTCTCATGGAGTCGGACAGTTCTTGCAGAGTTCTTTCAATCCTTTTGGTTCTATATTCCCTCTCTTCCTCTTTCTGAGCTGTTTCCATGTTCTGATCTTCAATATCACTAATTCTTTCCTCCATCTGGTTGGTCCTGTTTCCTATGGCAGTTATTTCATTTCTCACTTCTTTTATCGTATTATTTATTTCTCGTCTCAATCTTTCTTATGTTTCAAATTTCTTTGTTAAATTGTTCTTTTTGTTCACAGAGTTCCTTTTTTATGTCGTTTATATCTTTTTTTATATTATTTATCTCAGCTATGGTGTTCTGCCAATAGGTTTTTATTTCTCTCACAGTCTTTAGAATGGCTGCTTTAAATTCTCCATCACTTAAATGAGACCCTTCCAGTTGTAACAGGCTATCTTCTAGGTAAATTTCATGTTCTTTCTGAGGAGTTTTAGTTTTTAAGGAATTCATCCTGTCCGCTGGGTTCTTCTTCTTTGACATGAGGGCTTTATGTTCAGTGCCCAGATTATTGCTTTTGTGGTGTCTTGCTGTAGGGCAGACACTAGGTGGCACTGGGGGTCAAGTTTTGGGGGAGAGGGGGCTGTTGGTTTCTTGTTTCTGATCTCCTACTGCTGTTTGGAGGCTATGCGCATATATCCTGGGGAGAGGCCAACAAAAGGCTTTCCAAAGGAGGCTCTGACTTCTGCCCTTTGCTGGGGAAGCTGTTTCAAGGCTTGTTTTTGCTAGCTGGGGTGAATGCTATCAAGTCAGTCTTTCTTCCCAGCCCTGATTCAGTACCTGGCTGTCTAAGGGCTCACACTGCTTTCAGAACCCAGGGGTGCATGAGGAAGTGCCCACTCCATATGTCCAAAGCTGTGGGCCTGGCCTGAGACAGCAGGTCACCTATGCAGCAGGCTGGGAACAGGAACTGCAGCCCTGTGTAGGTCTCCAGTGGGCTTAGAGCTGGGGTGTCATCTTTGCAGTTCAGAGTTCTCGCTCAGTCATTCTACCACTCAAAAGTTCTAGAGGCTGGCTCCCAAACTCCTTCCGTCCCCAGCTCCCCAGTCTCTCTTCCCTCCCCGAAACTGCGCAGCTCTGAATAGTCAGCAGGGATCGCGTCCCGTGTGGTCTGTCTCTGCTCCCTTCCCTCTCCCCGACTCGCCCCCTTCTCTCCAGCCTTCAGGTCTTTACTTGCGATTTGTGGATTTCTCAACAGCTGGTTTGTTACTCAGGTCCTTTTTCTTGGCTCCTTGATGGCCGTTCAATTGTGTTTTCTGGGAGAGGCTTTAGGGACCTCCTCTCCAGTCGCCATCTTGTCTTCTCTCTGCAGTAGTTAATTTTAATGTAGGTCACAACCAATTAATATCTCCTAATAGGTTTTTGAAAATCATTTAGAGTATTGAGTTGGTCTTTTCGTATGGTTATCTTTTGCGGAATAATTTGTTTGCCTTCAATTACATGATCAAGATATTGAAATAGAGCTATTTTTTGTATTTTTTCAGGGGCAATACAAAGACCTGCATCTTTAAAGCAATTTAAGATTAAAGAACATCTGATATAGAGTATCAACATTAGCATGACTGATAAGAATGTCATCCATATAATGAATGCAGTAAGCTTTAGGATATTTTGTTTGGACAGGCTGGATGGCCTGGGCAACAAATTCCTGACATAATGTAGGGCTATTAGCCATGACCTGTGGTAAAACTTTCCAGCAATATCTTTTCATAGGCTCCTTTTGACTTAAAGAAGGAACACTAAAAGCAAAACGCTTACAGTCAGCATGATGTAAGGGAATAGTAAAAAAGCAGTCTTTTAAACCTATTATTATCAAATGATGATTTAAATGTATAGCTGAAAGAGAAGGGAGACCTGGTTGTAGAGGCCCCATAACTTCAAGTAATGGACACTCCTGCATCATGATTGCACTGAGCCTGAGCCTCACACAACTCCTGAAATCCCATTTTCCATAACAGATAATCTCCTCCATTGAGGCAGGCTCTGGCAATAATATTCCAATCATGTGGAGTCAAAGGATTGCCTTGTAAAGATTCCAGCAAACTCAATACAGAAGGAGAAGTGGGGCCATACATTGATGTGGCATTTTTGAGCCCCGTCAAAGTTTTAAAAGGAATGGGCTCATGGTGTCTTAACATTTGTCCTGGATTATTAGGGTCTGGTCTTTCAAGGACTGGAAATGACCATTTAAAATTAGATATATCCTCCCCAGCCTGTCTAGCTTCCTGTAAAGCCAACTGCAAAGGAGACATATGGAACAGACAGGTGTATCTTTTAGGCACGTCTGTTGGCCATTTTGGAGCAGTTGCCCTTGTTGTAGATGGCAAGTCTGCAAAAGGCTTTTGAACTCCCTGCAGAAGGCTGTCTTCATCTTTATCATCTGACTCGTTATCCTCCGAATCAGAATCCTTTTTATCGCTTTGTTTTTTGTCTCATTCAATCTCCTTTTTAAGTTCTTTTTTATATTCTGGAGGGAGAGACTCGTCTGAAATTTTTTCAGAATCAGGGACTAATGAGCGCAGTTTCTCATATCCCTGTATAGTCTTAGCTAAAGTTACAGAATTACCTTCTTTAGGCAAGCGCACACATGCTGGTCTGTGGTCTAAACATTCTTGAATTAACATCCACAAAGCAAAAGTATATACAGGAGTTTTTTCTGGCCCATCGGTTGCATAACACTCCCTCAGCTCTTTTCCTACCCTTTCCCACATTTGAATATTTACAATTCCTTCCTCAGGAAACCAAGGACAGGTTTTTATTTTTTGTACAAAATCTAAAAACTCTAAAAGCTTATGCCTTTTTACATTGTCACCTTTAGCTTGTAGCATACACTTTAACATATCCACATAGAGATCTCTTTCCTTAGATTCTGAATGTCCCATGTTTTACACCCACCCGGCTCTGGTATTTTGCTCCCACTTACCTTAGTTGTTAAAAGCTGATGGCCTTTAACACTCTTCTAATTGTGATCTCCTCTTGGAAGCATTCCCTCATCTGACGATTTGAGTCCCTCTGTACTCCGGTCCCTGTTCGGGCGCCACTTTTGCCACGACCTGTGCGGATGAACAGGCGAACCAGAGGGGAGGTGATGGGGAATGAAGAAAAAACACACAGACACAGACATAGACAGAAAAGCTGGGACCGGGTGGTTCTCTGTGCTCTGATGGAGACACAGAGATCCTGCCTGGCATCAGCATGTTTATTTTATAGGGTAAGAAAAAGAAAGATAAAAGGCAGGGGAAGTCAAAGGTGTAAAAGCTGGAAAGTATATCTCAACTAAGAGATATACATTGCGTTTTCCTCCCGGCTCGTAACAGTCCCAGATGACTACAGTAAATCAACGTCTTGCCAATTAACCTTGAAGCACAACCTATTCTACTATTTTTTCTTGAACATGTGAGCCATAAACTGTATCTCTGTTTACTCAGAAACCAAGCAGTTTTTGCTCACAATGTCATATCACCTTTCTTCCCCCAAGCCAGAAACCTCATCCCGAGTATTATACTTGTGCACCAAGTTCTGGGCTGCCTTGCAAAACTCTTGAACTGTGGATTCCTGTTTTTCATATTCTCTTCAACAGTTATTTCTTACCTTATTGGTAATAACCATTCTAACAGTTGTGAGATGGTATTTTGTTGTGGTTTGGATTTGCATTTCCCATATAGCTAGTGAAGTTGAATATCATTTTATATATTTGTTGGCCACTTGTATGTCTTCTTTAGAGAAGTGTCTGCTCAGATCCTCTGTCCATTTTTAAATTGGATTATTTACAACAAAATTGTTGTTGTTGTTGAGTTGTATGAATTCTTTATATATGTTGGATGTAGCCCCTTATCAGAGATGTTGTTTGTGAATATCTTTTTCCATTGAGTTAGTTGCTTCTTTGTTTTGTTGATGATTTCTTTTGTTAAACAGAAACTTTTCAGTTTGACATAGTCTGATTTATTTATTTTTGCTTTTCCTTTCCTTGCCTTTTGGGTCAGGTTCATAAACTCTCTAGGACCAATGTCCATGAGTTTTGTACCTGTTTTCTTCTATGTATTTTATTGTTTCAGGTCTTAAATTGAAGTATTTGAACCATTTTGAATTAACTGTTGTGTGTCATGTTAAATAGTAGTTCACTTTCGTTCTTTTGCATATGGTTTTCTAATTTCCCTAGCACCATTTATTGAAAAGGCTTTGTTTTATTCATTGTATGTTTTTGGCTCCTTTTTTGAAAATTATCTACTCATATATATGTGGGTAGACTTCTGGACTCTCAATTGTGTTCCATTGTTCTATGTGTCTGTTTTCCTGCCAATATCATACTGTTTTGATTATTGTAGTTTTGTAGCATAATATGATGTCAGTAATGATACCTCCAACTTTGCTTTCTTTTTCAGGTTGCTTTGGCTATTCAGGGTCTTTTGTGGTTCCATAAAAATTTGATGATTTTTTTGTTCTAGTTTTTAAAAAATGCCACTGGAGTATTGATGGGGATTGCATTAAGACTATATACTGTTTTAGATATTATAATATGGTCATTTTTAACTATGTTGATGCTTCCAAACAATGAACATGGAATATCTTTCCTTTTTTGTGTGTCTTCTTCAATTTCATTAAATAATGTCTTGCACTTTCAGTATATAAGTCCTTCACATCTTGTGTTGTTTCTTTCTAGGTATTTTATTCTTTTTTGTTGTTGTTGTTTCAATTGTAAATGGAAATTTTTCATTTTTTTCTGAAATGTTATGGTTAGTATGTAGGAACACAATGGATTTGGGTGAGGGGTAGTTCCCTGGCTGGAAATTGAACACAGGCTGTGGCATTGAGAGCACTGAAGCCTAGCCACTACACCACTAGGGAACCCCCATAATGGATTTTTATACATTGACTTTATATTCTGTAATTTAACTGTATTTTATATTATTTCTAATAGTTTTCTTTTTATTTTTGGTGGAGTCTTCAGGGTTTTCTATTAAAGAACCATGTCACCTATGAAAAGTGACAATTTTACTTCTTCATTCCCAATTAGGATGGCTTTTATATTTTCCTCTTGTCTGATTGCTCTGGCTAGGACTTCCAGTATTATGTTGAGTAACAGTGGTGAGAGTGGGCATCATTGTCTTATTCTTGATCCTAGAAGAAAAGCTTTCAGTATTTCACTATTGAATATGATATTAGCTAAGGGTTTGTCATATGTGGACTTTATTATGTTGAAGCACTATCCTTCTATGCCCATTTTATTCAGTGTTTTAATCATAAATGGATGTTGTAACTTAAATGCTTTTCCTGCATCTACTGATTTAATCATATGATTTTTATCCTTTATTTGGATAAAAGACGATATGGTATGTTGTTAATGTAATGTATTACATTGATTGACTTGCATATGTTGAACCATCTTTGGATGCTCGGAAAGAACCCCACTTGATTGTGATGTATTATCCTTCAAATGTATGGTTGTGTTTGATTTGCTAGTATTTTGTTGATGATTTTTACATCTATATTGATTGGAAATACTCTATTTTTTAATGTTGATACAGATTTATTTTATGTTATATTTTAAATGCAATTTCTTCATAAAAATATGTTCACAATTGTCCAAAAAGTGCAAATTTGTAATATGATAAAGTCTTTACAAGTGTCATTCAAAGGACTGTCTATCACAGTTAAGCTTTTACCATCATTGTTAAACTCAAAATATTTTATTTTATTTTTTAAAATTTTTATTGTTAGACTTATTGAGGTGACATCGGTTAGCAAGAATTACATATGCTCCAGGTTTATAATTCTACAGTGCATCATCAACTTGTCGTATAATAAGTTCACCACTCAGTGTAAGTTCTCTTTCCATCACCATATATTTAGATCCTCTTCCCTCTTCTCCCATCTGCTCCCCCTTTTCCCACACCCTCCCTACTTGTCCCCAAATAAACATTAAACTATTCATTGTGTCCATGGGTTTTTGTTTGTTTGTTTTTCTTTGTTACTTTCAGTTTTATATTCTGCATATGAGTAATGTCATGTGGTTTTTGGATTTTTTCTGTTTGGCTTATTTCGCTTAGCATGATGATCTCTAGGCCCATCCATTTTGTTGTAAATGACAGTATTTCATCTTTCCTTATAGTTGAGTAATATTCCATTGTGTTTATGTACCACAGCTTCTTTATCCAGTTATCTGTTGTATGGCACTTTGGTTGTTTCCATGTTTTGGCTACTGTGAACAGTGCTGTGATGAACATTGGGGTACATAAGTCTTTGCAGACTAAGGTTTTCAAGTTTCTTGGGTAGATCCCCAGAAGAGGGATTGCTGGGTCATATGTTAACTCCATTCCCAATTTTCTGAGGAACCTCCACACTGTCTTCTATAGCGGTTGTACCAGTTTGCACTCCCACCAGCAGAGTGTAAGTGTTCCTTTTTCTCCACATCCCCTCCAGCATTTGTTATTTCTTGTCTTGTTGATAATAGCCATTGTAACAGGTGTGAGGTGGTCTCTCATTGTGGTATTGATTTGCATTTCCCTGATAGCCAATGCGAATGAGCATTTTTTCATATGTCTGCTGGTCATTTGTATTTCTTTGTGGGAGAAGTGTCTGTTTAGGTCCTCTGACCACTTTTTAATTAGGTTGTTTGTGTTTTTGTTGTTAAGTGATATGAGTTCTTTATATATTTAGATATTAAACCCTTATTTGATGTATTATTTGCAAATATTTTCTCCCATTCAGTTGGCGATCTCTTTGCTTTCTTGCTTTCTTTTGCTGCGCAAAAGCTTTTTAGTTTGTTATAGTTTCATTCATTTATTTTCACTTTTACTTCTCTTGCTTTTGAGGTCAGGTTTATGAAGTCTTCCTTGAGCCCTACATGTATAAGTTTAGTACCTACCTTTTCTTATATACAGTTTATTGTTTCCAGTTTTACATGAAAGTCTTTAATCCATTTTTATTTAATTTTTGTTTATGGTGAGAGTTCACAGCTCAGATTCAGTCTTTTGCATATTTTTTTCCAGCTTTCCCAGCACCACCTACTGAAGAGGCTGTCTTTTCCCCATTGTATATTTTTTGCTCCTTTATCAAAAATTATTTGTCCATAAATTTGTGGATTTATTTCTGGGATTTCAGTTCTGTTCCATTGGTCTGTGTGTCTGATTTTCTGCCAATACCAAGCTGTTTTGATTATTGATGCTTTGTAATATAAATTGAAGTCAGGGAGTGTAATACCATTAGTCTTATTCTTTTTATGTAATATTGCTTTGGCATTTCAAGGTCTTTTGTGGTTCCACATGAATCTGGTAATTTTTAAAATGTATTTCATGAAAGTATGATTGTGGAATTTTGATAGGAATTGCATTACATCTGTAAATTGATTTGGGTAATATGGCTATTTAAACAATACTAAGTCTTCCTATCCATAAACACAGAATATCTTTCCATTTATTTGTGTCCTCTTCCATTTTTTTCAGAAGTCTTATAGTTTTCCATAAGTAAATTCATCACATTCTTTGTTAATTCCCAGGTATTTCGTTCTTTTTGTTGCTCTAGCAAAAGGTCGTGACTCTTGCATTTGTTTTTCTGAAGCTTTGTTGTTTTTTTATAGGTATGCTATTGTTTTTTTGTATGTTGATTTTGTATCCTGTGACTTTACCATATTTGTTTATTGTTTCTAATAGTTTCCTGGTGGAGTCTTTGTAATTTTCTATATAAAAATAGTAATAATTTGATCTCTTTCTTCTCAATTTGGATACATTTTATTCCTTTCTCTTGCCTGATTGCTGTGGCTAAAACTTCCAGTACTATATTAAATAGCAGTGGTGACAGGGGGCATCCCTGTCTTGTTCCTGTTTTAGGGGAATAGGTTTCAGCATTTCCCCACTCAGTATGATATTAGCTGAGGGTTTGTAATATATGGCCTTTATAATGTTGAGATACTTTCCGTGTATACTCATTTTTCCAGTTTTTTTTTTTTTTTTGGTTGGTTCCCTGACCGGGAAGCGAACCCAGGTTGTGGCAGTGAGAGTGCCAAAACTTAGCCACTAGAACACCAGGGAACCCCCCTTTTTCAGTGTTTGGACCATAAATGGGTGTTGTGTCTTCTTGAATGCTTTTTCTACATCAATTGATATGACCACATGGTCTTTACCCTTTATTTTGTTTATGTGGTGTGGCACATTGTTTGATTTTTGTAGGTTGAACCATTCTTGTGCTCCTGGGATGAATCTAACTTGATCATAATGTATAATCTTTTTGATTTATCATTGCATTTTATTTGCTAATATTTTGTTTAGAATTTTTGCGTCTGTGTTCATGACAGATATTGATCTATACTTTTCTTTTTGTGTGTCGTCTTTACCAGGCTGTGGTATTAGGGTAATGTTGGCCTCATAGAATGAGTTAGGAAGTATTGCTTCATTTTCAATTTCTTGGAAAAGTCTGAGGAGGATAGGTATTAATACTTCTTTGAATGTTTGGTGGAATTCATTGGTGAGACCATCTGGTCTGGGACCTTTTCCTGTAGGGAGGTTGTGGATAGTCATTTCAATTACTTTACTATTGATTGGTCTATTTAGATTATCCAGTTCTTCTTGGTTCAGTCTAGGTAGGCTATAAGTTTCTAGGAACTTGTTTATGTCTTCTAGGTTATTAAATTTGGTGGCATAAAGCCCTTCATAATATTTTGTGATAATCCTTTGTATTTCTTTGGTATCAGTGGTAATTTCTTCCCTTCCATTTCTAATTTTGGACATTTGTATCCTCTCCTTTCATCCTTTGATTAGTCTATCCAGGGGTTTGTCAATTTTGTTGACTTCATCAAAGAACCAATTCTTTGTAATATTAATTATTCTATTATCCTTTGTTCTCACATTGATTTAGCTTTGCTTTAATTTTTATTATTTCTTTCCTCTGCTGACTTTGGGTTTGGTCTGCTCTTCTTTTTCTCGTTCTTTAAAGTGGAATGTTAAAGTGTTTACTTGTGATTTTCTTTGTGTGTGTCTAAAGATAGGCCTGTAATGATACAGATTTCCCTGTTATTACTGCCTTTGCCATGTCCTAGTAATTTTGACATGTATTTTCATTGTCATTAGTTCTTATATATTTTTTAATCTCTTTTTATTTTTTCTTTGATCCAGTCATTTTTAATAAGATGTTGTTCAATCTCCATGTATGTGTTTTTTTCTGCTTTTCTTTAACAGTTCATCTTCAATTTCAAAGTTTTGTGGTCTGAGAATACACTCGTTATGGTTTCTATTCTCTTGAATTTGCTGAGGCTACTTTTGTGTCCCAGCATGAGATCTATCCTTGAGAATGTTCCATGTGCACTAGAAAAGAGGGTAGTGTCTCTTTTTGCTGGATGAAGTGTCTTGTAAATGTCAATTACATCCAATTGCTGTAATGTGTCACTTAGAGCTGATATTTCCTTATTTATTTTCTGTTTGATTTGTCCATGACTGTTAAAGGGGTATTTAAGTCTCCCACAATGATTGTGCTTTTGTCAGTTTCTCCTTTCAGATCTGTTAGTAGTTGCTTTGTATATTTTGGTGTTTCCCGGTTGGGAGCATATATATTTATTAGTGTCAGGTCTTCTTGTTGTGTTGTGCCTTTTTTTACTATGTAATATCCATATTTCTGTCTTGTTATCTTGTTTAATCTGAAATTTATTTCATCAGATATTAGTATGGCAACTCAGGCTTTTCTCTGGTACCATTTGCTTGAGTACTTTTTTCCACCCTTTCACTCTGAGTCTGTGTTTGTCCTTATGGCTAAAGTGTGTCTCTTGGAGGCAGCATGCAAAAGTGTTTTCTTTTTTAACCCAATCAGCTACTCTGTCTTTTTTGTTGTTGTTTTTGGTTCCCTGAGTGGGGATTGAACCCAGGCTGTGGCAGTGAGAGGGCTGAAGCTTAGCCACTACACCACCAGGGAACCCCCCTGTGTCATATTCTTGGTGAGTTCAGTCCATTAACATTTAGAGTGATGATTGATATGTGAAGATTTATTAAGGTCATTAATTTTTTATTGTTTTATTTCTGTTTCTTTCTTATTGCCCCAACTCTATTCCATTTATTCTAATGTTTTATTTTAAGATAAAGAGCCTCCATCACTATTTCTTGTAGTGCCAGCCTTATGCTGGCAAATTCCCTCAGTTTCTGTGTATCTGAAAAGGTCTTTATTTCTCCTTCATATGTGAAGGATAATTTTGCTTTAATTTTTATTATTTCTGGATAATTTATTATTGGCTGGAAGTTTCTGTCTTTAAAAGTTTGAATATTTTATTCTACTCCCGCCTGGCTTGTAGAGTTTCTGCTGAGAAGTCTGATGCCAGCCTGATGAGTTTTCCTCTAAATGTTATAGTCCTTTTTTCCCTGGCTTCCTTGAGAATTGTCTCTTTGTCTTTAGTTTTTGACATTGTTAGTACAATATGTCTTGGAGAAGATCTGCTAGGGTCCAGGTATCTAGGGTACCTATTTTCTTATTAAATTTGGGATTCTATATCTTTCCATAGGTTTGGAAAGTTCTCATTTACTATTTGTTTGAATATGCTCTCTGTAGAGTGTTCTGCTCCTTCTTCTAATCCTATTATCCTGATGTTGTTTTGTCTCATGAAGTCAGATAGTTCTTGCAGAGTTCTTTCAATCCTTTTGGTTCTGTATTCCCTATCTTCATCTTTCTGAAATGTTTCCATGTTCTGATCTTCAATATCACTAATTCTTTTCTCCATCTGGTTGGCCCTTTTTCCAATGGCGGTTATTTTGTTTCTCACTTCTTTCATTGTATTATTTATCTCTTGAATTTCCATCTCATGCTTCCTTATGTTTTGAATTTTTTTGTTAAATTCTTCCTTTTGTTCAGTGATTTCTTTTCTGAGATCATTCTTCTCAGCTATGAAGTTCTGCCAGTTTGTTTTAATTTTTCTCAGAGCCTTTAAAATAGCTACTTTATAACCTTTGTCACTTATTTAATACATTTCCATGTCTATAAGATACTTTCCTGGAGAGTTTTCATCACCTTTCCAAGCAACTTTAAATCATAAGATACTCACATTGTCTGTTGTATTGTTCTTTGGCATGAGGGCTTTATTTTTAGCAGAGCACAGGAGCTCTTTCTTTCTTTCTCGGATTGGTATTTTTGTGGTGTCTTTTTGTAGAGCAGACACTAGCTGGCACTGGGGACCAAGTTTTGGGAGAGAGGGGAAGTGTTTAAGCTTTATCTCTGGTCTCCAGCAGCATTTGGGAGTGGGGCATGTTGGTCTGTGGTCTCTCCCCTTTCTGCAGTGTTTTGGGAGGCTATAGGAGAGGGGGGAGGCCAATGAAATGTGGGCTGGGGTGACTCCACCTTCTGTGCTTTGCTGAGGAAACTGTGGAAGATGGAAGAGGCTGATGGGATGCAGGCCAAGGCCGCTCTCACTAGATGGGGTGAATGCTGTGAAATCCACCTTTCTCCCCTCTCCAGCTTTTTACCCCGGGCTGTGTTCCAGTGATTTGTCTCCACAGAAGCTGCTCAGAGCTGAGTCTGCAAGCATGAACTGCACGAGGGTGCCATGAGTGTGTGAGCACTGTGGGCCAGTTGCTGCGGGCCGGGACCCAAGAGCCAGGATCATCCTGAGGGCACTGGGTGCATGCACACCACAGGACTAGAGACACAGGCCATGTGAGAGCACTGGGTGAGGTTGCCAGGTGTATGCAAAGTCTGTGGGTTAGGATCTGCATCAGATCACTGGATGTGTGCAAGGGCGCTGAGTGTGTGCAAAAGTGCTGGGTGCATGCACACCACGGGCCTACAGATGCAGGCCATGCGATAGTGCTGAGTGAGGGCACTGGGTGCATGTGCTTTGTGGGCCAGAATTTGTAGGCTCTGCATGATTGCACATGCCACAGGCTAGAACCTGCAGGCTGGGATCCATGTGAAGGTGCTGGGTGTGTTTGGTCACTCCATGGGCTGGAAGCTGCGGGTCATGTGAGAGTGCCATGTGAGGGCACCGGGAATGTGTGAACCTTGGGTCTGACGCCATGGGCCTGATGTTATGGTCCACAGGAGGGCATTGGGCATGTGCATGCCATGGGCTGGGAATCATGGCCTTGCAAGGGCACTGAGAGCCAAGGTACTGTATCTGGGGCTTTAATTCAGCCTGCAGGTGTTTAGAGTCTTTGTTTAGCTTTCTTGCTACTCAAGAATTTCAGAGACTGGCTCTCAGGATTTGTCCCTAACATGCTGCTTTTAGGGCCAGCTCCCTCATGGTCTCCCAGCATTCCATCATTCTGGCTTTCACTCTTGTCGCCTCTTGGTGTCCTCCCTCCTGTGTATCATGCTGCTTTCTGATTTCTTTCTAGTTCCTTCAGTTAACAGCAATGGGGTCTGGTTGTGATCCATCTCTGTTCCTTCCCTTCTCTCCTGCTCGCCTCACTCTCCCTAACCCTCAGGTGTTTTTTTGCAATGCGTAGATATCTCAGTTGTCACTGTGCCACTCGGGGTTTTCTTTCTTAGCTCCTGGACATCTGTTTAATTGTGTTTTCTTGGAGAGGTTTTAGGGACCTTCTCCCCAGTTGCCAACTTTGCTTCCTCTCCCCCTTCCTATGTCTTTTGATTAGAACATTTAATTAATTTACATTTAAAGTACTTGTTGATAGAAATCTAGTTATCGGCATTTTCTTACTAATATTTGTATTTTTACTTCCCCTTTTCCTCTTGGTGGGCTGGATACAGTAATCTTGGTTATAGTTCCTTGCTTTTCATCACATTGAATATTTTGTGCCAATCTCTTATGGTCTGCAAAGATTCTGTTGAGAAATTAGCTTACAATCTTGTAAGTGCTCCCTTATAAATTACTAGTTGATTTTCTTTAACTGCTTTTAGAATTTGCTCTTTATCTCTAACCTTTGCCATTTTAATTATAATGTGTCTTGGTGTGGGCTTCTTAGGGTTCATCTTATTTGGGACTGTCTGTGTTTTGTAGAGTGTTTGTCTATTTCCTTTCCCAGGTTAAGAACGTTTTTAGTCTTTCCTTCTTTCTTTCTTTCTTCCTTCCTTCCCTCCTTTCTTTCTTTCTTTTTTTCCTCTCTTTTTTTTACTTATTTACTTACTTTACTTATTTTTTCAAATATATTCTTGATCCTTTGCTCTCTCTCATCTTCTTCTGGTACTCCTATGATGTTATACTTGCTGTAGTTGCAGAGGTCTCTGAATTATTCTGTTTTATTTATTTGTTTGTTTGTTTGTTTATTTATTTATTTTTGGTTTGATTATCTGGTTGGGTGTTTTATGCCACCTTTTCTTCTAACTTGCTAACTCAGTCCTCTGCTTCATCTAATCTGGTGCTTCCTTCTAGAGTATTCTTTATTTTAGTTATTGTATGCTTTACTCTGACTTGGTCTTCATTATGGTTTCTATGTTTTTCTTTATGCTTGATATGTTTTTATGTAAATTCTCACTAAGTTCCTTGAGCATCCTTATTACCATTGTTTTTAACTCTGTTTCTGGTAGTTTGCTTGCCTCTATTTTGTTTAATTCTTTCTATTCTTTCATTTGGGATGTATTTTTCAGTTTCTTCATTTTGGCTGTCTCTCCATTTCTATGTATTAGGTATGACTTTGGACAGGTGGCCTTATGAAGTAGGTGCATCATGGGGCCCTGGCACAGTCTCCCTGGATGCTCCAGTAGTATCCCCTATGTGTGTTGTGTGAGCCCTCTTGTTATTAAGCCTTAATTGCTATTGGCATGTCAGTGGGTAGGATTGACCCTCAGATTGATTGGATGTTGAGTTTTCCCATGTCTACAGTTTATGGGCTTCTGTGTAGGGGGCTTACCCCACTTGTTGGGATTCCCTCCAGAAGGCTGTGGTGCCTGTTGAGACTGTTCTTTGTGTGTGGGGCTAATTTGGCAGTGCTTTGCTGTTGCTTAAGTCAACCTCAATGTATGGGGCCTTTTGGGAGGAATTCCATTGCAGGCCCAGATCACCCACTGCCTGTGACTGGGAAAGGACTACTTGGTGGGAGCTACAAAATGACCTATGGTTGTTTGCTGCCTGTGCTAAATCTGGAGGCACATGTGAGAGGCCACACTGTGAGCCAAGGATGTCTGCTACTGGGCATGGGGTGACTCCCCCAAAAGTCAAGACATCTTGAGGCCTGCTACCACTTGCTGGCTCTCTCAAGATTCCACCATTGATAAAAATTTATGTATTAAGTAAATTGAGTGAGGCCGTGTCTCAGGTAGTTACTAGAGTAGGAAGAGTTTTGGTCACCAGGTTTATGTAGATTCTGATTTGGTTCCAGTGTCAAACCTAGAGCTACTTAGCAAAAAGCTCAGAGCACACTGAGGCCCGTTGATATTTGCTTGGGGCTGACAGACTAGGATAGTTTTCCAAGAAAGAGTACAATATTGGCAGGATTGGCTGCTCACTGAGAAAGTGCTTCTGGTATCATGGGTTTTCAGTTTGGTGAGGTACCAGCAGAGCTCACCAGGCCAATTCAGGTTCAGATTTAGCCATGTTGGTGAGGGTTCAACACAGGAAAGATGGTGCCCACCTTCTGGCTGCACTGGAGGACCCTACACAGGAATAATGGTGACTGTCCTCCAGCCCTCACCCTGAAGCCACACACCTCAGTCTGCCCCTTATATGCCTCCGATGGCTCTCGAGTCACTGTCCCTCCACTGAATCCAGGGTGAGTGCCTGTGAGTGAGTGAATCTCTGTGTGATTTTTAAAGAGGACATCTGGGTTTTCTTGGAGCCCTCCATTCCACCTGAATTTTCAGAATCTTCATTGTTTCCTATAGCCATATATTGTGGGGGCTCCTCTTCTTGGCACCAGTTCTCAGCACTGGGGAGTCTGATGTGGGGCTGAGGTCCCTCGCTCCTCTGGTGGAAACCTCCATAGCTGAGTTATCCCTCCTGGTTTTCAACTGAGAGTTTTGAGGCCAGCCCATTTAGTGTCTCTGCCTCTCCTACCAGTCTCAATGTGGCTCCCTCTTTCTATCCTTCATTATTACACTTATGTTCAATTAGACCTTAGATGTTTCTCCAGATTGATTGTTTTATAATTAGTTGTAATTTTAATGTGTTCACAGGAGGAAGCAGGCACAGTGTTTACTCTGCTATCTTGAATTTCTGGATCTACAAGTTACTTTTCTCTTGCTGCTTTCAAGATTCTGTCTTTGCCTTTCAACAGTTTAATTGTAATGTGTCTCCTCTCAGTTTCTGAGTTTTTCATGCTTGAAACTCACTGAGCTTCTTGGATTTGTATATTTGTGTGATTCATCAAATTGCTTAATTTTCAGCCATTATTTTTTCAAATAACTTTTTTGCTCTTTCTTCTTCTTCTTCTTCTTCTTCTTCTTCTTCTTCTTCTTCTTCTTCTTCTTCTTCTCCTTCCTCCTCCTCCTCCTCCTCCTCCTCCTCCTCCTTCTCCTCTTCTTCTTCTTTCTTGGAATCCCATAATGTTTAGATTGCTCTAGTTGATGGTTTTCCACAGTCTCTTAAGCTCTGTTCACTTTATTTATTCTTCCTGCTTCTTATACTACACAATTTCAATTATTTTTCTCTTCATGTTCAATAATCTGTTTTCTGTAAATACAAATCTGCTATTGATGCCCTCATTTTTATATTTTAAATTTACTTTATTGTACTTTTGAGTTCTAAAATTTTTTTTGGTTCCTTTTTGCAATTTGTATCTTTTGTTTAAATTATCATTCTATATTGTTTTTACTTATTTCCTTTAGTTTTTTGGTCGTGTTTTCCTTTTGCTCTTGACTTTCAGAGCCTTTGTCTCTTCATTCTGATATTTGTATTTTCTTAGGGATGAATTTTGCCACTTTATTTTCTTCCTTTGAATGAGTCATGTTTTCATATTACCTTTTATTCCTTGTCATCCTTTCTTGAAAATGGAATATTTGACTATTATAATTTATTAATTTTGGAAGTCAGATGTTCACTCTTTCTTAGCATTGTTATTGATTTTATTATTGAAGGTTGAAGTAATGCATTAGTTTTGAGATGTTTCTCAAACTATTTGCAAAGGCTATTGCTTATCATGTGTGATCACTGCGGTTTGTTTGCCTCTAGCTTGTGTTCAGTTAATATATTGGCAGATATTTTCTTAAGTGCCAGGAGCTGGAACAAACTTACAAATACACAGAAAACACTCAATAAAAAATAGAGGATGCATCTCTTCCAGTGCTTGCATAATAGCTTGTTCTGGGGCAGTCCTTCACTGGTTAGCAACACTTGCTCTATTCCTTAAGGACTAGACTGAGTTAAAGTGAAACATCTTTGGTAGTCTTTCCTGAGAATGTGTTTTATTTGGGTATACGTGCAAATTTTCAAATTTCTCTATATTCACAGTTGCTTTTAAATTAGCTTATTTTACAGAATCTTACCCTAGCTTATCCTCCAGGCCTTTGATAGTCTATGTGTATCTCCATCTATAATATTTTACCTTAGGCATTTGTAGATTTGTAGTCTGCCTTGTAGCTTTTACAATCATTGTTCACTGTCTTTTTTGCCTCCATTTTGAGTTATGCGGAACAAGCACTTTGCATCAATCCTTCAGACATTCTTCAGACTTGTTGGAACAGACATATACAATAATTTGCAAATAGGGTCTGTTCATTTCCTTCCTGTTCAAGGGGAGTACTGATAATGAAGGTACTGCATGTTCACTTGTCCACTGCCACTGGGTCAATGTGGGATGAGGGCATCTAAAAATGCCACAAAACTTTCATAGCCTTTTAAAGATGGTATTTTTTGGGGGGGCGGGGTAGTTCCCTGGCTGGGAATCAAACCCAGGCTGCGGCATTGAGAGAGCTGAAGCTGAGCCACTAAACCACCAAGGAACCCCAAGATGGTATTTTCTTGATTGAGCTGTTGCTTGGTTGCTGTAAACCTCAGATCATGCAGCTTCTCATTGATTTCTTGATGTTTTAGTGGGAGAATTAGAGTTTGGAGTTTTATAGTCTCCCATTTTGCTATCATACTCTTCATTTCAGAAGTATAATTTTAGTGATAATAGAATTCTTCCCTCACATTTGTTTTTCTTTCAGCACTTTGAATATGTCATCCTATTGCTGGCCTCTAGGGTTCCTGATGGGAAATCAGTGATTCATCTCAATGTAGATCTTTTGAACATGACGAGGCCTTATTCTTGCTGTTTTTAACATTTTTTCTTAGGTTTTATCTTTCAACTGTGTTTTCTGTTCGTCTAAATATGGGTCTCTGAATTTATTCGACTTCAAATTTATTGAGCCTTTTGGATATGTTGATTAATATTTTTAATCAAATTGGGGGATTTTTGGCCATTGTTTTTTAAAATACTCTTTTGCCCCTTTCCCATTTCCTTCTTGGATTCTCTTTATGCATATGTTTGTATGTTTGTATCTAAAAGTCTCTGATGTTCTGTTTATTTGTTTTCTTTCTGTTCATTTAACTTGATAATCTTAATTCATCTATTTCCAATTACTGGGTTTTTCTTATTTTCTGCTCAAATATGCTGTTGTCCCTCTTAGTGAATTTTTTATTTCACTTATTGTATTTTACAGCTTCAAAATTTCAACTCAATTCTTCTTTTATAATTTATATCACTTTGTTTACACACACACACACACACACACACAAATTTGGTATATTTTAATTGATTATTGCTCTCATATTTTTCTTTATTTCTTTAGTTATATTATCCTTTTGTACTTTGAATGTTTTTTAAATAGCTGATTTATGTCTTTAAGTAAGTCTAATCTCTGCACTTCCTCAGGTACAGTTTGCATTGATTAGTCTTTTCCTGGTATATGGTATATACATTTTTTGTTTCTTGTATGTTTCATAATTTTTTTGAAACCTGGAAATTTCTACTAACATAATGTGGCAACTTTAGAATTGTTTTTCATTCCTCTGCAAGTTTTGTTTTGTTGTTGTTTGTTACAATAGTTGTTTGTTTCATGACTTTCCTGAACTAATTATGTAATGTTTGTACTTTTTCATGTATGGCCATTGAAGTCTCAAATTTAATTAGCCAAGCAGTTAACAAATAATCCTTTAGTGAGTTTCTTAATGATATGCAACCAATAAGTTTCCCAACCTTTTTAGGTACATTGGAGTATACCTCCAATACTCTAATAGGTAGTTTACTGTTTACTTCTCCTTCGTTTACTGCTTTTAAATAACTTAAAGGTTTACCATAAGTGAGAACTTGTGGCTATCTAATTTCCTGAATATGCACACAGCCCTACACATGCAAGTGGCCTTTCATATTCCCAGGGATACCTGAGATTTCCAAACCTTCTAAGGAGACTTCATTCCTTATTTATTTTAAGCTATTTAATTAGCCTACTGTTTGCCCCCAAATGTTGTCCATTGCCTCATGTAGCAATTGTGTTAAAACATCGAAGGAATGCCCTGCTCTAAAAGCTATTAGTATTAGATACCTTTGAGTAAGTTCAAATAAAGGCAAGCCTATTGACTGGCATGTTCCAGGGAACCACCAAACAAGTCAAATTATGTTACTTTGTGGGGGAATAAAGCTTTGAAAGACTTGCAGGCTTTTTCTGCTCTCTTTAGTACTCAGAATGTTGTCTGTTACTCTTTGAGCTCTTGAGGGCTATAGAGTGGAAGATGAGACTAGGATAAGTTATAATATCACAATGCTCATTGTTCTTCCTGAGATTTATTCATTTTTTTCTTAACTAAATACTGAATGGGTTACTGTAAACCTTTGACAAATTTCCAGAAATCTCAAAATTATTCTGATAACTTGTACCTACATTGCTTTTATGTTATTTTTCATTCCTATGTATGTTATTATGCTTTTAGTATATGTTTACATCGACAAAAAGATAGCATTTTGGAGATCCTTATGCTGCCATTTTTATGACTGCCTCCACGATTAAACTATTTAAAATTTTTGATAAAAATATAGAACAAAAAATTTGCCTTTTAACCATTGCTAACTTACTGTTTCTCTGAATTTGCCTATCTAGATATTTTTTATAAGCGTAATCAACTCAATGTGTCCTTTTGTGTCTGGATTGTTTCATGTAGCACAGGTTTTTCATGGTTCATCAATGTTTCTACATGTATCAGAAAGTCATTTCCTTTTCTGACTAATATTCCATTGTATGTATATATTATATGTCTTATTCAATTCAGACTGCTATTAACAAAATGCCATAAGGTGTGTGTCTTATACAAAACAGAAATCTATTTCTCACAGTTCCGGAGGCTAGAAGTCTGAAATCAGAATGCCAGCATGGTTGGATTCTCTTGAGGTCCCTTTTCTAGGTTACTTTTCAATCCTATGTATTTATTAGGCTTTTAGTATATGTTTACATCCACAAAAATATAGCATTGTCTTGAATGTGATTTTTAAAAATTAATGTTAGCTATCCCTATCTTAGCAGAGATAGTTTCCCTTTGCTAGAGATTCCAACTGGACAGTCATTAATCCCAGAGACTTATAGCTCAAAGAGATTATTACAGTTCTGGGATTCCAAAGTTAGAAAGCATGACGGAGATTTTTGGACAATTTACATACCAGAATTTTGTTCTGAGCCCCACTCAAAAGATGCTGTTTTGAGGGTATCTGATATAAGAACCAAACATAATGCCCAAGCAATCACAGTTTTCAATATCCAAAGGATCCAGTTAGATGGTGAGCCTCCTTTTTTGTTGTAGAGTGGGTAATGGAGAGATAAATATTCTTTGCCTAAGGACTGAATATTGTAAATTTGCCTACACTACAGAAAAACATACTTGGCAAGCATGCTTATAAATTTTGTTGATTTTCAGCCAATCTTTCTACCAGATATGATATCACAACATGAGCTGTTGAGACTTCTGATTTACAACCCCCAGGATGTCATGTATATAGTGAATATTTTGAAAATCAGTGTGGAAGCAATTGTGCTAAATTTTGACCTACCAAATTATGGCAAATGAAAGTGGAGTTTAGGTAAACTTGGAGTACAAGAAGCATATATTGGACACCTGTTCACATGAATGCAAAACAATCTTGATCCTCAGGTGCCAGTAGTATGGGAAAATAAAGGTTTTGTCAATGTTTAAACTATTGTACCTTGTGTCATTAGTCTATGTAATGAAGTCAGTTAGTCACATTGTCTGCAACAGCTGAGACTATAGGAGAAACAACTAAGTTTATTTGTCAATAATCCACTATAAGCCTGCAGGTCTCCTTAGACTTTTGCACGTGGCTGATCTTGAACCTCATACTACCTCTGCTTCCTTTAAGTATTTAATCTGGGCTGATTTACTTTTTTTGTCCTGGGATTCTACACACTCAGGAGGGGTCAGAGAAGTTAGTGGGAGAGTGATTTATGTGTTCCACTAATACTTCTTTACATGTGGATGAATCTTATCTGGCACCTATGGGCAGGTAAATACAAGCACCTATTCCTACTATACAAAGTGTGATAAAAACATACAGTGAATGTTTAAATTTAAAAAAATTACAGTAAAAAGACACATTGCCATTAATCCCCTTCAAAATACTTCCCCTTGCATTGAACACACTTATCTCATCATTCTTGCCACTTTCTGAAGAAGTTATAGAAGTCCTCTCTTGTGAGTGTCTGAGAAATGGGCAAATGGTTTCATCCTCCATCATGACAATGCTCGGTGTTCCATATTGCTTCTTGTACAGCAATTTGTCAAAAACGTCATGATGTGTCCTCATCCACCTTATTCACTGGATCTGGCACTGTGACTTCTGGCACTTCCTCGGAATCAAAATGACCATGAAAGGTAAACATTTTGAATTGATTCAGGGCATTGAGGCAGCCATGGCAGTACAACTAAAGGCACTAATGAAAGAAGACTTACAGAACTGCTTCAGAAAGTGGCAAGAAGGATGGGATAAGTGTGTTCAAAGTGAGGGGCAGTATTTTAAGAGGGATTAATGGCAATGTGTGTTTTACTGTAATAGATTTTTTATTTAAATATTCACCTTATTTCTTTATCACATCTCACATATTCAGATTTAGAGGTAACACTTAGAGTACACAGAACTGGCCCAAAAGGTCTTACTCACAAGGTCATACTGGATTCCTTTCTGCACTTTAAAACAAGCCCAAACCCATTATCTTATTCTTGATGCCATTTCCTTCTGCAGGTCTGGGCATAATAGTGACTTGACCATTCATATCTAACAAGGCCATAGAAGGTTGATTCTCTCCTTTCTCCAAAATTCCCCAGCATGTTCAGAGATGTGCACATAACTTTTCATCCCCATTAGGAACAAGAGGCCCTTAGCTATCATCCTGCAACCACTTCCCCAATTCCTCCTCATTAAAAGAGTTAGGACTATTTATTGCATAGTCGGTTTATATATTCACCACCAATTCTCAAAGATTACCTTTCAATGCCATTAATTGGCTGGTGAGGTCCTTGTCATTCTTCTGCTTACAAAAAGTTATGTATCTGTCAGCCTTGCTACAAGTATCAAGAACTGTGAAGATTATGAAATTTTACTCATTCATGAGTTAACAAGGTAGCTTGTTGCAGTTTCTTGGGTGCTGGTAGAAAACATAAGACTTCTGGGTCAGAGACAAAGGATAATTTATTATTCACAGTAATAGCAATAGCCCAAATATCAGCATTTATATCTTAGAAGCCTGAGTCCCACTTCCCACAATGTGAGGCAAAATGGTCACATGACACCTACATATAAAGTAGGTTGAATTATAGGAGAGGAAACCTCAGCTTGGGAACCTCAAACTTTTTTAATGGGCAGTAAGCCCCCCTTTCCTTTGCTCTTGAGGGTGACATTATCTTTATTATATTGGAATAAGTATTCCTGCCCTTTGCTCCACAGTGTACCATCCTCTTATCTTCCAAAGACTCTAAGCAAACCTGCTCTTTACTTCAGAGAGAGATACTATCTCTATCTGCCACAGCTGCTTGCCATTCAAACACTTTTTAAGAGATAGCTTAAGAGAAAGACTAGTCAGTGCCTTCCTTTCAAGTTATACAGAAACGAGTGAGACAAATGAAGAAATGCTTTCCAACAATATGTGAATAAAATTGCTGGCAATACACCATCTTCAAACTCATAATGGCAAATTTCTGTCTGACCTAAACTACCACCTACAGTGTATAGGATATTCCACTTATTTAACTGGTCAATACATATATTCAAACTTCACATGTGTTGCTGATATGATGTGCATCGAATCATTTTATTTATTTCAATTTCCATTTTCTTACTTACTGATGAGATTCATATAGTCAACAAATATTTATAAGCCAGGTACTCTTCTAAGGACTAGGGATACATTGCTGTGTGAAAAAAAGAAAAATCATGCACTTTCAGGGCTTACATTCTCATAGGGAAACAATAAACATATTAACTAAGTACATTATGTGGTATGTTAATAAGATGACATGTTATGGAAAATATACAATAAGATAATGGGGAGCAGATTAAGGCAATGTATGTTTATATTTTAATATAATCAAACTAATCAAATGTTTTCCTCAATACCTGTGCATTTTTTGCCTTTAAACAAAATCTTCCCTATTTCCATAGGAAAAGAAATATAAATATTCTCTTCCATTTGGTTCTAAAAATTTTATAAATGTTACTTTCCAAATTTAAGTGTTAACTACTTTTCCACTTGCAATTTATTTTGTGTGCAAGTTAGGATGTAAGGGCTTAAGTTTATTTTTACCATATAGAAATAAAAACAGATTAATTCAACAACATTTATTGAATAAAATGTCTTTTCTCATTCATCTGAAATATCACCTCTATTGTGATTCCAGCTTCCTACATGCAAATCTGTTTCTAGGTCCCTCCCCTGTTTCACTGATATATTTTATCTTCTTTTTTCATCCTTGCACTCCACACACATTGCTGTCTAGTGTTGCCAGTGATCCTGTTAAAATGAGACAAATCATGTTGTGCCTCTGCTGAAAATACTCAAATGGCTTCTCATCGAATTCAGTGTAAAAGCCAAATTCCATTCTAGGACTTCCAAGGCTCTAAGCTATCTGCCTCTCTTGAATCTCACCACCTCTCTGAACTCACTTCTTGATATTCTCTATTTTGCTTACTGAGCTCCAGCCAAGCTAGTATCCTTGGTGTTTTTAGAATATGTTGGGCTACTAGTGCCTTGGTTTCTCGACACTTGTTGTCCTACCTGGCATGCTCCTTCCCCAGACAGGTGCAGGGTCAGTTCTCTCACTGTCTTTAGGTCTTTATTCAAAAGCCATGTTCTCAGTGAGACTCTCCCTGGCCTTCCTTTCTATCCAATTTCAGCTTCCTGCCTGGAATTTCAGTTTTCCATTCCTTGCTTTATTTCTTTGTATCATTTTAAACACTTATCACTTTGAAAATGCTTTCTGTTTACTTACTGTATCTTGGCTACAGTCTGGCACACTAAAATGAAAGTGCCAGGCAGCTAAGATTATTTTGTTTCTTTTGTTCATTACCATATCATACATACCTGTGCCTAGAAGATTGCCTGGCAGAAAGACTATCTGAAGTAAGTATTGGTGGGATGAACACAAAGCAAATAAATTTAAAAATAAATAGGGTAAAAGATAAGCCAGAAAGGGAACTAAGCAATTTTCCCTTGGTCTAGCCCCAAAGGTACAAATATAAATGCCTCTAGGGAAAACTGGGCATTTTATTAGACTGAAGCAGGCCAACCTGAGAGAGCATTGATTCCAAAATGGGCTGAGCCCTTCCTCAGACCCAGCTGCTTATATCCATATTGGAATGTGGGTCCTAATCCTTAGCTTACTGTTTATGTTTTATTTTTCTTCTTTTAGGTGAGCCAGAAATAATAAATTTTTGTAATATAAAATCTCCCAAATGTCTAAATAGCTAATTTAAACATAAAAAGCAATAAAATCACAAAGATCAAACAAAACAATACAGCTGGCTGAAACTGGCCTATGAGTGGCCTGCAAGTGTTTGTCAGACTAAATTTTATGATGTAGGAAAGAAAACTAACCAATGCCATAATGAGGTGGGATTGCCTTGTGTGGTTCTTAAGGCAAACAGCTTTAAGTCATGTTGGGTGGAGAATAAAAAGGAATTCCCACCTTCTTTCAACTCCTAGAAGCTCTCTGCATCCCCTCCCATGCATGGAGTTAGGGAAACCCGGGCAGTGCCGAATCACCAGAACTCTTCCTTTGAGGTCAGGGGTATATTTCAATGAAGTGTGGGGTGGGGAAACCAGAGGACGTTTTTTAGGGAAACTTCCATGGAAGGACTGGGGAAAGGCAAGGAAGAGAGGAAGCAAAGGACATAGACCCATGTGTTGGAACACCGTATCTCTGAGGGACTTTGTTGGGGTTACTGCATCCTTTCCCCACCAACTGCCCCGCCATGTGTCACTATACTGTTAAAGGAGTTAGTTATACAAAGCCACAACTCCCAGACTGTCTGCCTATGCCATCTATCTCACCTTGGAACAGCTGCACAAACTTTCATCACAGTTACCTGTGCGCTTGGGGTGGGCAAGACTGGTCAGAGGTATCAGTGAAGGGTCAGTAACCACCAGCTTTGTTGGGAATACAGCCAGAATGGGGCTCCTGAGGGCAGCAAACCTCAATTTGGTGGAAAACCAGGTGGAGTCACTTGTGGTTTCCGGCAGCTATTGAGAGAAGCATGGATAGTCAAGTACTCCCCATACCTTAGAGAGAAACAGTAGCCTCAATCTTCTGATGTCTCTCCTCTGTAGGGAGGCAAAGTACAGTCCAGTGGGAGGAAGAATGGTGAGGGGGCTACTGTACCTAGGTTCAGTATGGTTCCATTTTTCTTGATAAAATACTTTCCAAATGCAGAGTTGCACATTTCTTTAAGTTATGAGTGCCCCACTGACCCATTCCTCACAAGAATTGCTTATTGCTTATTCAGTGCAGGGACAATGAAAGAGGACCTTCAGGTCAAAGACTTACAGCACCTGGGTCCTTTGGGAAATGTGAGGAGGCTGCTCACAGGAGCACCATGTTAGTGTATTTAGGCTGAGGGTTGGGGTTCTGCTTGGCAGATGTGGCATGAATTCTTTGAAATAAAGTTTTTAGGTAGAAACACTGCAGTCATCCCTGTCAAAATACCCTTCTAGGGAACCTCCAATCCAACTGGCTTCTTTAGCAGTTGACACATCTTTTGTGTACAGAACTAGGGACAGCAATGTGGATACTATAAAAACTCCAACTTTTTCCTGGGCCTTCCCAGCTTTCATTGGCCCAACTCCCCACAGCTCCTTTTCTGTATTCTCACTCCCATAGTCAGTCTTCTTAGA
This sequence comes from Lyroderma lyra, assembly GCA_004026885.1. Lineage (NCBI taxonomy): Eukaryota > Metazoa > Chordata > Mammalia > Chiroptera > Megadermatidae > Lyroderma > Lyroderma lyra. Next base: position 61,327 of record PVJL010007024.1, read on the forward strand.
ATTCCTCCTTTCTTAGTGTATATTCCCTTCTGGCCTTGCATAGACACCACTGCCTTTGAGTATCCTTTAACCTCTCCCCAGATCCCTGCCAACTTCTTGTTTTACTCCCTCGCTCTGGACCTCTTCTAAGCTTCTTTGTGCCCCTCTATACTCAATTTATTGTTTTCCACTATCTCCCATGATCTCTCTCCCTTTGTTATTCTTCATCTCTTCCCAGTTGGGTACTTCCCCCTCCCAGAACATCCCTCCCCCAATGGAGCCTCTCCACTTCTGGCTCCTCTCCACCTATTCCTAAGCAGTCACCTCCTCTTTTCCCTCCCCCCTACAGCCCATCTCCAGTTCTTTCTCTTCCCATTCCCTAGACCAGACCAACTAAGTCCTATTTCATTCTTAGATGATTATGATTCTAGGTTAACTTTATTCACAACCTGAATTTACAGTTGTCTTTCTTTTCATGCCCCATCCACCAAACACACCCAATCTTGTCAACATGATAAAGTCCTTACACACAGCATGTAATGTCCACATACATTTGCATTTTTTAGAACAAAGCAAGTTACCCGGCAATGATGTTGGGTTAATAGGGACTCTAAAGCTTTCTATACATTGAAAAGTAACATTTTTTTGTGTTTCTAAATCCACAAATGTGGCAAATTTTATCCTAACAGTTAGGACTTTTTCACCAAATCATAGACATAGATATGAAAATCATCATCAAACTTGATGAAATACACAGAGGGTTTGGCTTTGACTTGGTGAATGACCTTGCCTGTCCTTTTGGAGCCATCTTCTTTGGTATATTCCACATGTTTACCTATAAGGCCATCTATAACTCCTTCTGGCTCCCTCTCTGCTAGAGGAGACTCAATGGATTCTGGCATAATACGGAGGTCTCCTTCTCTGTAATCATCTAGAAGCTGGTACATGTACAAGACAGGATCTTTCTCATAGGTAATATAAAACCAGGCTTTCATGATTGGTGCTTGGGCTAATACCATCCCCCTCCATTCATCCTTAGAACCATGCTCACCCTCAAAAATATGTTCCACAGCTTTACCAATTATGGTATTTGCAAGGCGAATATCTCTGACTCTAGAAAATGGAACCTTATTAGGAAGGATTTTAAGCTTTAAAATCCTTTCATCTCTGTGAAGTTCCAGTCCATAAACACAGTCAATTCCATCATATTTCACTAGATAAAGAGAGGGATTTATAGGCACCTGATCCAGAACGGTTCCTTTCCACTGGGTGATTGGTTCATCTCCTTCCTTCCATCCGTGTGAAATTCTGCAGCCCACGATGTTCCTGCGGGGTTGGGATGAAGGTCTGCCCTTCTGCTTCTTTTGAGAGGTTTTTTTCTTCCTTGTATTTGCAGAGCTGATGTGGTGATTGATAGAATCCGTGGTTGCCTGCCCTGCAGCTACCTTTTGGTGAGGGGTCTTCATACCTGCAGGGGGAGGAAAGAGGCTAGGGAGAAATATTTAGTGTATTATAGCATGACAATTTTTTCCCCTCTGTATCGCAAAGTCTCTGGGCATCAGGTATATTGCTGCCCAAATTATTCAGGTAAGTCCAGCGGGAATGCTGTATATCAAGAAACCATTGGATGCTTGCCTGCAGTGCCCTCCCTCCAGGCTCCTTTGGAAGTGCTGGAGGGTTAAGAGAGGTGGTGATTGTGGTGGTAGAGGCCCCAGCAAGAGGGATCAGGCTCCTTTCATAATAACTGATCCTCTGTTGCTATCCTAGAGACCCCACACCAAACACAAATATTCACCATTTCTTACACCCCATCCCATCTCTCCATTTCCACTAATATAGTCCACATGTCCCCTGCCCATCGAAGTCTGCTCTTCATCCCTCGTTTCCCATAATGATGCCTTCTGCCTGGTGGTCACCACTCCTTCATGTCCTTCCTGTTCATCCCTATTTTCCCGCTGGGTGCCCACAACAAACCTTTATCTTTTTCTGGCCACCTTTGTATGACATCCAGGTGATTTTCCGCTTCCCCCTCCCTCCCCCAGTCTCCAAGTCTCTCTTCTGTCTCCTTCATCTCCCATCCCAGCACCGACCACAATTTTCCTGCCTGGCACCCACCAACCCCATCCTCCGGTTCTCTAGTCCAGTGCCCACCTCCCCGCGTCCGGGGATCGCAGGCTTCGCCGTGCCCAAATCGGACACTTCTTCGCTGCCTTCGCTGTGAGTGTGGGGCGAAAGAGGATGAGCAGGCGCTGAGCCGAGTGCTTGTAAGAGCTGAGAGGGGGAGGAACCGTAGAGGCGAGGAGCGTGCCTAGGAGGGCGGCCGGGCAAGCTAAGAGGATGACGACTCTGTCTCCAGCACTGTGCTCGCGGGCTCTCTGCTTCCCTGTTGGCGGCGGAGGGCCCTCTCCCACTTGGGGTTCCTACCAGCGGGTACTGCCGCAGCAGTCTCCTCCCTCTTTCCGTAGCGCAGCTTCCTGCCAGGAGAGAGGCCTCCCCTTCCTGCCAAACACCGTGAGCTCCCCTCCCCCAACTGTCACGCACACCTCTGCCCAAGACCTGTGAGGTGCTCTTTGGCTCTCGGCCTCTCCCCTTTGCAAAATCTGGAGCAGTCGGTTTACAACCCCCAACCACGTAGCGTCGCCTTCTCAAATTCAGGGGCTTTAGGCTCTCCACCCCTAATCCCACACCCAGGCTCCCCACCCCCAACTCAGTGCCTCCGCTACATCTGCTTTCCATCTTCCAGGAATTCGCCCTTTTTCCTGTGTCTTTCTGGAGTTATTATTATTTTTTTTATATACAGAAACCTGCGTTTCCTGGCATTTAAAGGGATTTGTAGTAAAATGAGAGAAATTATTAGTGCTCAGTCTGCCTACTTGACCCAATCTCCAGGTAATTTTCACTGTGTGGTCATTCCCAGACATCTTGAGGATAATATTTTCTTTTTCTCATCGATTGTAAAAGAATTGCATGCACAATATGTATACTGTGTACAATTCAGAAAATTCACTTGAAGAAAATAATCCATATGACTTCACTCATATGTGGAATATAAAACTGAAAATAACAAAGAAACAAAAACTCATGGACACAGTCAATAGTTTAGTGGTTACCTAAGGGCAAGAAGGGAGAGGGTGGGAGAGGGAGAGAGAGTCATATGGTGATGGAAAGATAATTGACACTGGGTGGTCAACACATAATGCAACACTTGGATGATGCACTGTGGAATTGTACACTTGGAACCTATGTAATTCTTGTTAACCAATATCACCCCAATAAGTCTAACAATAAAAAAATAATAATGATCCACCCTAAATGTGCTTCTCATTCCCCAGGGCTCACAGTAAAATATTATCACTGATAACTTTCTTTGCCTTTTTTCTAATCTCTTAGATATCTGGGACCATTTTGCAAAATCAGTTGTTAAAAATTATTTGCAAATTCATTTTTATGATATTTTATAAATACAGTGTATATAACAATGTTAGAAGTACTACTCTGCATTCAAAATTAATTTTACTTATTTTTATTAAAGTGTTTAAAAGTAGAAATAAAATATTACCAATAAAATGTAGTCCTTTTTTATCCTCAAGCCCTGATCTTATTCCCCTCTCTAACGTTAACGTTCATCATTCAATTTTTGTGTATCCTAACAATTACATATATATATATATATATATATATATATATACACACACACACACACACACACATATATATATTCACACACATATATACAAATGTACAATCATATATACATAAGTATTCACACACACACACACACACACACACACACATATATATATATATACACAAATGGATACTGTGCATATTTTCCATCTCATATTTATTTTTAAATGTACATTATGAAGGATAATTACTCCTTACAGTGAAGGAAAAAAGAAATGATTCTTTTTCAATGGCCCATACCAGACATTTCTGAAATATGGCATTGGATCATTATGACCCAGGTGTATATAGTATGTAGCTGATTAGAATGTGACAGCTCTACATATTGTAAAAGTAGCCAATCATTCTACTTTTCAACCTATTCAAGCACTTTTTTTTACTGTATAATTTGAATGTTACAGGTACTCAAGAAAATGTTCTATTTTTTCTTAATGATTGCATTGTTAGTAAGCCTGAAATAGAACGCTGATGTGTCCCACAATCTAATTTGGTTGAGCTTTATTTTAGACATGTTTCATCTTAGGTATGGAATTTTTTTCTGAATATTGCATTTGTTATTCAATGTTTTAATTTATCAAAAATTTCTTGTTACATTCAAACTCTTTTGCAGAGTATACATATATGAAAATTTTGTGATCCATTCTGCTTTGATAATCATTTTAATTCATTTCAAATGTTATTATTAAAAGCAATGCTGCAAGGAATATCTTACTGTGTTTATTCCAGAGTTTCTGCAATGTGTGCACTCAAAGAAGAAATATTGAATTGTATGTATAAGCACTTCAAAGTTCCTAAATGGTCCCAAATTGCTACATTAATTGGCTGCACCAAATTATGATATATTCAGCATTGTAATTATTCCATCTTCACACCTTAGTCTACTCTTGATATTTTATATTTTTAGTGTGTGCCAAACTAGTGAATGAAGAATGGCAACTCATTGTTTTAGTTTACATTTTTCTGACTTTTAGTGAGTTTCAACTTAGTTTCTGTTTTTTTGGCCATTCAGAATTCTTACAGTGTGTGTTTCTTCTCACATATTTCTTTTGAATTGTTAATGTTTTTATTAATTTATAAATTGTTAACTCTAAATTAGGCACTTTCACATAATCTATGTAAAAATGTTATTTGCACATGAAATATTTTCATCCATTTCCCTTTTAAATTATTAGAATATTGCAAATAAAAATTTACAGGTAGTCACAACCACAGTTGTTCTCCCAATTGTTATTCATGTTATAAATTTGTTTTTATGCCTTCTTTAATTATGTATCCATAGAAAAATATTTTGAATATAATTGAGTGTAAGATACTATTAATTTTGAGACACACTTTGATTTTGTGTACTAATAAAAAGTGACTTCCAGTTAAACTATAATAAGCTATGAACATGAATTGTAAAACATATCATGTTTAGAAATGTTAAAGTGTGAATAACTAGAAAGAAAAGGAGAAGAAGAAAAAATAAGGAAAGGAAATGGAAATAATAAAATGCTACTTTTTATCTAAAAGTATATAAAACATTTTGTCTAAAATTAGATGAAGTATGGTAGGTGAATTTAAAATCTTATTTTTCACTTACAGTTGACATACAATATTATATTAGTTTCAGATGTATAGCACAGTGATCATGCATCCACATAACTCACAAAATGATCAGCCCAATGAATGCAGCACTCATCTGACACCATATGCAGTTATCATAATATTATTGACAATATACCTTATGCTATACTTCACATCTCCATGACTATTTTGTAACTACCAATTTGTACTTCTTAATCCCTTACCCTTTTTCACCCATCCCTTCAAATCCCTCCCATCCTGCAAACACAAAAATCTTCTCTGTATCTATGAGTTTATTTCTGTTTCATTTGTTCATTTGTTTTGTTCTTTAGCTTCCACATGTAAGTGAAATCATATGGCATTTGTATTTCTCTGCCTGACTTACTCGACTCAGTGCAATACCCTTTAGGTCTATCCATGTTGTTACAGATGGCAAGATTTCATTCTCTTTTATGATTGAACAATATTCCATTGTATATAAGCATATCTCTTCTCCATCCATTCATCCACTGATGGGCACCTAGGTTGCTTTCATATCTTGGTTATAGTAAACAATTCTGCAATGAACATATGGATGCATATGTCTACCCAAAATAGCATTTTGGGTATCCTTGGATAAATACTCAGAAAGGGGGATTACTGGGTTCTTTGTCTCTTGTTATAGCCTTTACTTTGAAATCTATTTTGTCTTGCATAAGTAAAGCTATCCCAGATTTTTTTTTCTTATTATTATGAACTATCTATTTCCATCCCTTTACTTTTAGCCCGTGTGTCTCTTTCAATCTGAAATGAGTGTCTTGTACACTGCATATGTAATGGTCTTGTTTTTTTTTAATTTGTTCTGCCACCCTATGCCTTTTATTATTTTTTTTTTACTTTTGATGGCTATTTATTTATTTATTTCATTTTTATTGTTAGACTTATTGGGGTGACGTCTGTTAGCAAGGATTACATAGGTTTCAGGCATACAATTCTACAGTGCATTGTCAACTTGTTGTATAATAAGTTCATCACACCCTATGTCTTTTGATTGGAGCATTTAATTCATTTACATTGCAAGTAATTATTAATAGGTATGTAGTTATTGCCATTTAATTGTTCATATTTATTATCTTTTTTTTTCTTGTTCTTAAAGACATCCATTTAATATTTTCAGTAATACAGGTTTGGTGATGATGAACTCCTTTAGCTTTTCTTTTATATCTGGGAAGCTCTTTATCTCTCCTTTGATATTAAATTACAGCTTTGCTGGGTAGAATAATCTTGGCTGTAGGTCCCCCTGCTTTTCAACACTTTGACTATTTCATGCCAGTCTTTTCTGGCCTGCAAAGTTTCTTTTGAGAAATCAGGTGACAGTTTTATGGGAGCCCCCTCATAGATAACTAACTGCTTTTCTTGTGATGTTTTTAAGACTTCCTTTGTCTTTAACTTTTGGCATTCTAATGATAGTTTGTCTTGGTGTGGGCCTTTTTGGGTTTATCTTATTTGGGACTCTCTACACTTTCTGGGGTTTTATATCTACTTCCTTTGCCAGGGTAGAAAAGTTTTCTGTTATTATTTCTTCAAATAGGTTTTCAATTCTTTGCTCTTTTCCTTCTAATAGCTCTATGATGCAAATGTTGGTACCCATGATGTCCTAGAGGCCCCATAAACTATCCACATGTTTTTGGATTCTTATTTTGTTTTGCTGTTCTGATTGAGTGTTTTCTGCTATCTTGTCTTCCAAATTGCTAATTTGATCCTCTGCTTTCTTAAATCTATTGTTGATGTCCTTTAGTGAATTCTTTATTTCAGTTATTGTATTTTTCACTTTTGACTGCTTCTTTTTTATGTTATCAATCTCCATTTTTATGTTTTCTATTTCTTTGTTTGAAGTTCTCACTGAGTTCATTCAGCATCCTTGTAACAGTTTTGAACTCTGGATATAGTAGATTGCATATCTCCATTTTGTTTAGTTCTTTTCCTGGAGCTCTGTTTTGTTATTTCATTTAGGATATGTTTCTTTGTTTCTCCATTTTGGCTGCCTACCTGTGTTTGTTTCTATGATTAGATAGGGTTGCTGTGTCTCCTGGTCTTAGTAGAGTGGCCTTATGTAGTAGGTATCCTTTGGGGCCCAGTGGTACAATCTACCTGATCACCTGAATTGGGTGCTGCATGTATGTACCTTGTGTAGGTTGTATGTATTCTCCTGTTGTGTGTATTGTGTATATTCTCCTGTTGTAGTGAGCCTTGATTTCTGTAGGCACATCAATTGGAGGGAGTGACCCTCAAGATGATTGGTTTGGACCATTTCTACAGTGGAGAAGCTGTTGTGCACACACCCCACAGAATAGGATTTGATTTAGCAGAGCTCTGGTCCCTTCTGAATCTGCCCTTTGGGTGTGTTTGTAGAGGTGGTTGGGTGGTGATCTGATGTGGTCTGAAGCTGGCCACTTGGTATGTTGGTTCTCGGGCCACTTGAAATGGGCTCTGGTATATACCAAGGTCAGCCTCTTCCTATGCCTTGCCTGGGTTTATGTGGTGTGAGATACAAAGTGATCTTTAGGTGATTGCCACTTGTGCTTGCTTAGAGGTGCCTGAGAGAGGCTATTTTGTAGGCCAAGGCTGAGTATTGCTAGTCCAGGGCTTGGGGCTGCTTAACAATAGTTACAGGGCATGCTAAGGCCAGATGCTGCTTTTTGGTGGTTTGTGAACTTTTGAGAGATTTTAGAAAAGTCTGCAACATGAGCCAAGATAGACTGTATGGAAGAGCTACTGGAAGGAGTTGGGGTGGGCCCACAACTTGGATGGCATGTGGTCTCAGGGACTCACCAGGGCAGAGCAAATGATGTTAGTCAAGTTGATGGAGACTCAGATATGGTGCTCACCTGCCTCTGCAAAGGCACACTGGGTTGAAGGAGTGCTCAACAAAGGAATGATGGCTTCTGCCAACACTTCCGTCTGGGAGAAAGGTGCTCCTCTAGCTCTTACCCTGAAGCCAGACAATTCATTCCCTCCCTGTATGTCTCTGGCACCTTTTGAGCTCATGCCACAGCACTGGAGGTTAGAGTAAGTGAGTCTGTCAGTGAGTAAGTCCATACATGGAGACTTTAAGAGGAAAACCTTGGATGCCAGCGGACCTCATTTCACTCAGTCACAATCTTTACTGGTTTTCACAGCCAGAAGTTATGGGGACTTCTTTCCACTAGCCTGGAACCCTGAGCTTGGGGGCCTGGTGTGGGGTTGGGACTATTGGCTCCTTAGGGGAGACATACAGAGATCAGATACTCCTCCCTATTTTTAATTACAACATGTGGGTGTGGGACCAGCCTGTTCTGCATCTCTGTCCCTTTTACCAGTCTCAAGTTGGCTCCTTCTGTACATCCTTAGTTTTAGGACTTTTGTTCAGGTAGACTTTAGGCATTGTTCTGTAGTTTAGTTGTAATTTTGATGTGGTCATAATAGGAGGCAAGCACAACATTTTCTTGCTCTGCAATCTTGACCAGTAATAATGTTTGGCTCTTTCAATGTGATCTAGCCAAAATTAATTACTCTTATTTTTTCTACAGAAGCCCTGATCACCACCTCACCACTCTGTACATTCTACTTTGAAACCTCATTTTGTCCATAGCCACTTCCCCAATCTTACCCAACACATTAGGATTCAGTAGCATCCATGTAGATTTCCACAAACTGGAAATAACCCTGTTTTCCTCCTTATTACATATTTTTTTTTCTCTATTGTATTACAGGTTTGTTGGATGCATGTCTGGCTTTCCTACTGGTGTGAGTCACTGGATAACAGGATTTATTAGATTAAATTGGGGGTCCTCTGTGGCTGTCATATAGGTATGTTTCTCATCCTTATGATCTGTGCAAGGGTATCTGAGCCCAAAAATGCTAACAAATGTCATTAATCTAATTAATGGCTGAATTAGATCTAAAACCCAGATCTTCTAACTCCCTAGATAAAGAAGAAATACAAGCAGGGGGAAGGAGAGGAAGGAAGTTTCATGTTTTGTTAATTGCTGTATTTCCAATACCTAGAACAGTGCTTGATGCATAGTAAGTATTCAACAAATATTTACTTAAAGAATCAATAATGAGGCAGTAGTGAATGAGCAATCTAGCTGGCCCCATGGCTGAGCTCTCGAGCTCCCATGGTGTGCCTGTGCCCATGCCGGGGTTGAGGCAGAGGGGATGGAGGACACCATTGCCACTCTCCTTTAGCTTAATTTTTCCTGCTGTCCCTCTGGTAGGTGCTTGTGCAGGGGATTCAGCATTGAGACTGTCTAAAAAACCACAGGGAAAGTGTTGGAAAACTTATTGTTTCCAATGCCAGAAAGTGATTTATGGCTTTGTTCTTTTTTGAACTCCCAGTTTGGCTTCATACTATATCTCTTCTGGGCTTTTATGCTGAATTGTGGCTAAACTTCTTAGGATTAATCTATTGGCCTCAATGCCATTCATATAATAACAGATAACTATGCTAAAAATCTCCACTCTACTCCATTCATGCAATCACAGATGACTATGCTAAAAATCAACAGCAGAAGAAATACCAAGGATAGGTCATTCTAGCATTAAGAGATATTCCTGTTAGTGAAGTAAACCAAATGTTCTTTCTCATAGCTGAAGAACTTTATGTCAAAAAACTAGATTGGATATAGACTAATATCAAGCATTCATTATAAGTTTTTGACATAATAATTTTTACCATAATTATCTCTTATTAATAACTGATATTGAAATATTTTAAAAATTGTAAGTTGAACTTCTGTTAAGTTCCATTAATATTGTAAATGTGCTTAAATATTAGTTATTAATGGACAGAATAAATGAAGTACTGTATTGCCATAAGAAAGAATAAAAAATATACACATGCATGTAAGCACTTAAGGATGATGAAAACAACAGTAAAAGAATTTAATAGCAGGTATATATTTTTGTTTATAACTAGGCATTTCTTTCTTGCAAAGTTTCCTAGATACACACACACACACACACACACACACACACACACACACACACACAGAAAAGCCATAAAACTCACAGCTTTTTTAGTTGTTGTACTTTTCCATTTATCTCTTGTTCCACTTGTCTTTCTCTAAGTGTATTATTAAAGATCATGCAGCATTTTCTACTGAGCTCTTGCATTAGTGTGCTGATAAAACAGAAATGTCATGCGATGAAAGCAGATAGACTTAATTCCATGTAATTTTTTTTTGTAAAAAAGGTAGCATTTACTTAACATAAAATATGAAGAAAAGAGAAATAAAAGCAGTGTTTGCTACTATTCTTACAGCCTTTCTTCCATGCTGTCTAGCATCATAAGACAGCATTATAGTTGGGATCTAAGGAGGCCAAAAAAGACTCTTCTTTCATTGTCAAACTGGACTCAAGTAATAAAAGACCATAAATGTGGCTCAAAAGAAACACAAAGAATTAGGTAAACCAAAACCACAGGTCCTATTTGCCTCTGAAATTACTGGCTAGTGATCATTATCCTAATAACTTCTGTTCCATGACTCTCCAAGGCATCTCCTGCATCTTCACTTAGATATTTCATCACTTGGCATGATGGTCTTTTATTTCTGACTACTTATTGTATATCATAGAAGATATATTTCCTTCGTTCAATTGTAAACTTACATATGAGTTTCAACTGCAGGTCCAAAATAATTTGAGCAAATTTATAAAAAATAGTATTTTCTTTAGTTTGTGCCTCTTTTTCAAACAAGCTATCATAATTTTTCTGTTTTGTTTATTTACTTTGTTCTTTATATTTAACATGTAAGCGAAATCACATTGCATCTATCTTTCTCTATCTGACATACTACACCCAGCACAATATCCTTCAAGTTTTTCCCTGCTGCTGCAGATGGCAAGAACACATTTCCTTCCATGGGCAAGCAACATTCCATTGCGTATATATATATATATATATATATATATATATATATATATATATATATATATAACATATACTATTTCTTTCATTATCAGGCTGTCTCCACATCTTGGCCATTATAAACAATGCTGCAGTGAACATGTGGATGTACACATCCCTTCAAAGCAGCATTTTGATTTTTTAAGATAAATATCTATAAGTAGGATCACTGGGCCCTTCTTTGTCTCTTGTTATAACCTTTGTATTCAAGTCTACTTTTCTGGTGCAAGTATTGCTAACCTGGCATCTTTTGTTTGTTTGCTTGTTTCCATTTTCATAAAATATCTTTTTAACATACCTTTACTTTCAGTCTATGTGTGTCTTTTAATCTGAAATACGTCTCTTGTAGGCGGCATATGTAAAGGTCTTCTTTTCTTATCAATTTAGCCACTCTATGTCTTTTGATTGGAGCATTTAATTAATTTATGTTTAAAGTAATTGTTCATAGATATGTAGTAATTACCATTTTATTTATATTTTTATCTTTTTGTTCCTCTTAAAGAATCCCTCTAAGATTTCTTGTAATATTAGTTTAGTGGTGATTAACTTGTTTAGCTTCTTGTCTGGGAAGCTCTTCATCTGTCCTTTATTCTAAATGATAGCTTTGCTGGGTAGAGTAATCTTGGTTGTTAGTCCTTGCTTTTTAATCACTTAGAATATTTTGTGTGAATCTTTTCTGCCTGCAAGTTTATATTGAGAAGTCAGCTGATGGTCTTATGGGCACTTTCTTGTAGGTAACTGTTTTTTTCTTATTGCTTTTAAGATTCTTTTTTTGTCTTTAACTTCTAGCATTTTAATTATGATGTGTCTTGTTATGGCTCTTTGCAGTTATCTTGTTTGGGACTTTGCACTTCCTGGGCTTTTATATCTGTTACCTTCACCAAGTTAGAGAAGTGTTCTGTCATTATTTCTTCAAATAGGTGTTTCATACCTTGATCTTCTCTTTCTGGTACCCTTATGATGTAAACATTGGTATACATGATATTGTCCCAAAGGTCCCTTAAACTATTCTCATTTTTATTTATGGATTCTATTTTTTTTGTCATTCTGATTGGGTGATTTTTGCTACCTTATCTTCTAAATCATTGATTTGATCTTCTGCTTCATTTAATCTACTGTTTCTCGCTAATGTTTTTTTTTTTTTGTTTCAGTTTTATATTCTTTATATTTTCTATTTTTTCTATTTTTTTCTATCTCCACTTTTATGCTTCCTATCTCTCTGTTGAAGTTCTCATTGAGTTCACTCAGTGCCTTATAGCCAGTGTTTTGAACTCTGTGTCTGGTAGATTGCTTGTCGTTACTTTGGTTAGTTCTTTCGATGGAGTTCTGTTCTTTTATTTGGGACATGTTTCTTTGTTTCCCCACTTTGGCTGCCTCCCTCTGTGTTTTTCTATGAATTGGGTAGAGCTGCTACACCTCCCAATCTTAGTAGACTGGCCTTATGTAGTAAGTGTTCTGTCAGCCTAGTGGCACAATCTTTCTGGTCACTAGAGACAGGTACTCCAGTTATGACTCTTGTGTGGTTTGTATGTATCCTCCATTTGTATTTGAGCCTTTGTTGGTGTTTTTACATAAATGGGAGGAATTGACCCTCAGGCTAATTGGTTGTGAGGACTGGCTGTGTCCCAGTGAAAAATGTTTGGTTTAGGGGCTGAACCTACAGAACAAGATTTGATTAAGCATATGTCTGTTTTTTTCCCAGTCTCTCCTTTGGATGTGTCATTTGTGGAGGCTGTCAGGTGATGCTCTAGCTCTGTCCAAAGCTGGCTACTGGGCATGCCAGCTCTAGGGCCTCATGGGAAGAGACTTGCTGCAGGCAAAGTTCAGCCACAGCCTGTATCCTGTATCTGGGGCCATCTGGTATGAGCCATAAAGCAATATGCAGATAGCCACCACCTGCACTGAGCTTCAAAGTGCTTCAAGAGATCATGCCATGAACCAAAGCAGGTTGTTGCTAGTCTGAGCTTAGGTCTGCTCAGCCAGAGATATGGGACACATCAAAGCCAGATGCTACATGTTTGTGTTTTATAAACATTTGAGAGATTTTAGAAAATTTCTCAGCATGAGCCAAGGCCAGCTGTTTATATGGAAAATCCACTAGAAGTGACTACGGTGGGTTCACAATATGGGCAGGGTCTCAGGGTGGAGCTAACAAACACTGCTAACTAGCTTGATGGAGAATCAGATATGGCAGTAGCCTGGGTCTGCAGACCAGAATTGAGGAGGGTTCAACATAAAAACAATGGCTCCCAGACCTCTATCTGGGAGAAAGCTGCCCTTCCAGCCCTATCCCTGAAGTTCAACAATTCAGTTTCTTCCCACAGGTCTCTAGCACTTGTCAAGCTTCTGCCACAGCCCTGGCACTCAGGGCCTGTGAGTCTGTCAGCAAGTAAGTTCACACACAGGCCCTTTAAGAGAATCATCTGGGAATGTAGTCACACTTGTCTCACTCGGCCACAATCTCTGCTGGTTTTCACATCCATAAACCATGAAGACTTCTCTTCCCAGTCCTGGAACCCTGGGCTGGGGAGTCTGGTGTGTACCTGACATTCCTTGCTTCTCTGGGAGAAACTCCACAGCCGAGATGTCTCTCCTCATATATAAAGGTCACACATGTGTGGAATCAGCACTTTCTGCATCTTTGCCTCTTCTACCAGTCTCAAAATGGCTTCCTCTGTATGTCCTTAGTTGTAGGGATTTAGTCAACTGGAATTCAAGCAATTCTCAGTAATAGTTGTTAAGTAGATTAGTTCTCATTTTGATTTGGTCATGAGAGGAGGTAAGCACATCATTTACCTACTCCACCATCTTGACTAGACTGCCTATCATAATATTTATCAAATTTTTATTATGACAAAATATACATTACAAAATAACCAGTTTTCATGAATTTAAGTGTACAATAGAGTGGCATTACAAAATTCATAATCTTGTGCAACCTTCACCACTATCTATTTCCAGTACTTTTTCACCATTCCAAATAGAAACTCTGTATTTATTAGGCAATAACTCTCCATAGCCCACTCCCCTCAGCCCAAGATCACATAGCTAGGAAATACTACAGCCAAGATTTGATCTTGGTCTAGTTTGTGAGACCATTCTCTAATGAGTATGAAATAATATCTCATTGTGATTTTGATTTGCATATCCCTAATGGTTATGGTGAGCATGTTTTTTTTATGTTTATTGACCATTTGAACATTTTCTTCAGAGAAATGTCTGTTCAGGTCTTTTGTCATTTTTAATAGGGTTTTCTTGAGTTATAAGAATTCTTTATGTAATATCAATATTATTTTTTTCACATGTGTGATTTTCAAATATTGTATCCCATTCTATAGGTTGTATTTTCATGCTCTTGATGGTATCCTTTGATACACAAAATATTTAACTTTAATGAAGTTCAATTTATCTATGTCTTTGCCAGTGTTTGGTGTCACAGTTTTATATTATTTTCTTACTTTTAAGACTTTCAACTCTTTTGACTATACTTTTGTATACGGTGTAATATAAGAGTCTAATTTTATTATTTCACATATGGATAGCATGTTTTTCCAGTTATTATTTGTGGAGAAAACTATACTTACCCCATTGAGTTGTCTTGGTGCCCATTTTGAAAATCAATTTACCATAGGAAGATTTTTGGTCAAGTTGGTAAAGTAAGTAAATGCTGTGCTTACTGCCTCTCATGACCACTTAAAAAAAACAACTAAACTATAGAACAACCATCATTAAGAATCACCTGAAATCTAGCTGAACTAAAGCCCTACAACTAAGGATATAGAGAAGAAGCCACCTTGAGACTGGTAAGAAGGGGCAGAGATGTGGAATGGGCTGGTCTTGTACCCATGGGTGGCCATTAAAAACTGGAAGGGATATCTCAGCTGCAGAGGTCCCTCTCAGAGGAGCAAGAGGTCCCAGCCCCACACCAGGCTGTTGGGAAGAGAAGTCCTCAAACTTCTGTTAGTGAAAATCAGCTGAGATTGTGACTGAGTGAGACAAAAGATGGCTGCAGTCCCAGATAATCCTCTTAAAGGGCCCATGCATGCACTTACTTGTTGATAGACTCTCACACTCAGCGCTTTGGAGCTAAGACAACAGCTCAAAAGGTGCTGGAGACATACAAGTAGAAACTGAATTGCCTGGCTTCAGGGTGAGTGCTGGAGGGACAGCTTTCTTCTGTATACAAGAACTGGCAGAAGCTTTATGTTGTTTGTTGAGCCCTCACCCCTTCTGGCCTACAGATTCGGGAGGCCTCAATATATGAGTCTCCATCAAGCTGACTAACACCCTTTCTTTGCCCCACCCTGGTAATTCTGAGACCCTGCTCCACCCAACATTTGGGCACACCCAAGCAGCTTCCAGTGGCTTTTCTGTATAAATGGCCTGCCTTGGCTCATGCTACAGGCTTTCCTAAAATTTTTCAAAGGTTCACAAAACCCAAACAAGCTTGGAAATGTCTTATATCCTTTGCTGAGTAGCCCTAAACCTGGCACTACTTACAGGAGGCTTTGGTTTTTGCCTTGGCCTCTTGAGGCACCTCCAAGCACAGTGTGGGTGGCTGACATTAGAAGATTGCTTTGTGGCTCATGCCAGGTGACCCTGGGAATGGCACAGGCTGCAGCTGAGCTTAACATGCAAAGGGTTCCCTCCCAGGAGGTCCCAGACTCAGTGGCCAGGTTTTGACTAAGCTGAAACATCACCTGACTTTCTCCAAGGACAACACACAAAGGGTGCACTGTGAAAGCATCAGAACCCCTATATCACAACTCCTCTACTGTAGTCATGGCCAGTCCTCACAACCAATCAGACTGAGGGTCATTCTCTTCCACTGATATACAAACAAAAATCAAGTCTCAACTATAGAAGAATAACACAAATGGTCCACATGAGGGACACACGTGGAACACCTAGCTCTCATGACCATTGGGGCTGTGCCACTGGGCCCCACAGAACACTTACTACATAAGTGTACTGTGCTAAGACTGGTAGGCATAGAAGCCCTACCCAATACATTAAAAATAACACAGGGGCACACCAAAAATTGGGAGACAAAGAAACATGTCCCACATAGAATAACAGGACAAAGCTCCAGAAAAAGAATTAAACAGAAAGGAGACAAGCAATCTAACCTAAAAGATTTTGTGTTCAGTGTTGTAAGTCTACACTCATGCCAGTACCTCACTGGTTGTGACTGCTATAGTTTTGTTGTAAATTTGGAATCAGGAAGTTTGAGTCTTCCAACTATTCATTATTTTTCCCCAAAATCATTTTGGTTATTTATGATCTCTTGAGATTACATACTGAATTTAGAATAGATTTTTCCATTAAAAAATAACATTGGGATTTTGATAGGAATTGCATTGTATCTGTAGATTGCTTTGAGCAATAATGTCATCTTAACCTTAAGACTCTTAATCTACAAACAAGAATGTTTTCATTTATATATGTCTTCTTTAATTTCTTTCAGCAATTATTTGAAGTTTTCAGTGTACAAGTCTTCTACCTATTTGGTTAAATTATTTCTAAGCAATTTATTATTTTTAATACTATTATGAATGAAATTGTTTTTTATAATTGTATTTTTCAGACTGCTCATTGTTATGGTATAAAACCACAAATGATTTTTGTGTATTTATTTTGTACCCTACGATTTTGTTAAATTCATCTTTAGCTTTAACAGATTTGTATCCGTCCGTGTTTCTGTGTTTCTGTGTGTAGTATTTAAGGTTTTCTACATGTATGATCACATCAGCTAAGAACATAGATAAATTTCCTTTTTCCCTTAGAATGTGGATATCTTTTGTTTTCTTGCCTAATTGCTCTTGCAAGAACTTTCAATACTGTGTTTAATGGAAATTGTAAATGTGTACATACTAGTCCTTTCCCTGATCTCAGGAAAAAAGTATGATGTTAGTCATGGGATGTTTTTATATGGCATTTATTGTATTCAGAAAGTTTTCTCCACTCCTAGTTCATAAAGTGTTTATCATGAAATGGTACAGAATGTAGTAAAATATTTTCTGTTTCGATTGACAAATGTTTTTCCTTTGGTTCTGTTAATATAGTGCATTACATTGATTTATTGCCTTAGGTTGAACCATCCTGCATTTCATGAAAAAGCTTCACATAGTCATGGTGAATAATCCTCTTAATATTCTTCTGAATTCAGTTTTTTGAAATCTTTTTAGGGTTTTTGTATCAATATATATAAGATATATTGGCCCGTATTTTTATTATCTTATTTATTTGTCTGGCTTTGATATCAGTAATTGTAATTTTGTCATCATAGAATGAGTTAAATGTGCCATCTGGTTTAATATTTTGACAAACTTTGAGAAGAATAGGTGTTAACTTTTTAAAAATGTCAGGTAGAATTCACCATTAAAGGCTTTTAACTCTGGCCTTCACTTTGTTGGGAGTATTATTATTATTATTATTATTATTATTATTATTGAGCTCCTTACCTCTTACATGTCTATTCAGATTTTCTATTTTTTCTTCTGTCAGATATAGATTGTGTTTCTTGAAATTTATACATTTCAACTGGGATTTCCAACTTATTATTGTATAATTATTTAGGGTAATCTCTTGTAGTTCTTTTTATTTCTGTAAAAACATTAGTAATGTCCACACTTTTATTTCTAATTTTAGTAATTATGAAAAGCTTATAAATATCACACTCAATGATAAAAGACTAAAGGTTATTCTTTTAGTATAAGAATGATACAAACATGCCCATTTTTACCACTGCTGTTCAACATTTTACTGGAAAGTTTTAGCCAGAACAATTGGGCAAGAAGAAGACATAACATACATCCACATTAAAAGAAGTAAAACTATATCTATTCACTGATGACATGGGACTGTATCAAACTAAAAAGCTTCTGCACAGCAAAGAAACCATCAACAAAGCAAAGAGACAACCAACAGAATGGGAGAAAATAATTGCAAACAATGCATTTGATAAGAAACTAAAGAACTAGTATGACTCAGTAACAAAAAACCCCCAAAGAACCCAATTTAAAAATTGGCAGAGGACCTGAATAGACATGGGACACTTGTTTCTTGAAAACATAAAAATGACCAACAGACTTATGAAAAAATGCTCAACTTCATTAGGTATCAGGGAAACACAAATCAAAACCACAATGAGATACCACCTCACATCTGTTAGAATGGTTAATATCAACAAGACAAGGAATAACAACTTCTGGAGAGGCTGTGGAGAAAAAGGAACTCTCACACACTGCTGGTGAGAATGTAAATTAGCACAACTGCTATGGAGGATAGTGTGGAGATTCCTCAGAAAATTGGGAACACAGTTACCATATGACCCAGAAATTCCCCTTCTGGGTATCTACCCACCCAAAATTTAAAAACCTTAGTCTACAAAGACTTATGTACCCCAATGATAATTGCAGTGCTGTTCATGGTGGCCAAGACATGGAAACAACCAAAGTGCCCTTTGGTAGATGAGTGGATAAAGAAGCTGTGGTACCTATATACAATGGAATGTTACTTAGGTATAAGAAAAGATGAAATACTGTCATTTGCAACATTATTATGTACATACAAAATCCTAGGTAATCCACACAAAAGTACTATTTGAACTAATAAATTCAGAAAACTTGAGGGGTACAAGATGAACACGCAAAAATCAGTAGTATTTTTGTATAGTAATAACTAAGAACCTAAAATGAACTTAAGATAATAATCTAATGTATGATGGCATCAACTATAGTAAAATGCATAGTAATAAATTTAATGAAAGAGACTTAAGACATATATAGTAAAAACTATGAAACACTGTAAAAGAAATTAAAGAACACTTAAATAAATGCAAGGTCATTATGTGCTTATGCTAAAATTGCAATAGTATATAAAGCAATCTGCAGATTCAATTCAATCACTATTAAAATCCCAATGGCCTATTTTACAGAAATGCCAAAGTTGACCCAAAAATGTATATGAAATTGTACAGGTCCATGAATTGCCAAAATAACCTTGAGAAAGAACAAAGTTGGAGGACTCATACTTTGTTATTTCAAGTTACTACAAAGTTACAGTTATCAAAACAGGGTGATACTGGTATTGCTATGGACATAGATAAATGGGATGACATTGAAACTCTGGAAATAAATCTTTATATCTATGGTCAATTGATCTTTGACATATGTCAAGATTATTCAATAAGGAAAGAATAGTCAATTCAACAAATGGTGCCAGGACAAGTGAATATTTACATATAAAATAATAAAGTTGTATCCCGACTTTATACTAAATGAACTCAAAATACTTCAAAAATGAACTCAAAATACTTCAATGACCTAAATATAGGAGCTAAACCAGAAAACTATTAAAAACACATATAAGAAAGTCTCTAGGGCCTTGAAATTTGCAGTGATTTCTTAGACATTACATCAAAAGCACAAGAGAAACAGGAGAAAACTAGATATATTGAATTTCATCAAATTAAAATATTATGCATCCAGAGAAGACAAGATGGTGACTGGAGAAGAGGTCCCTAAAGACTCTCCCAGAAAACACAATTGAACGGCCATCCAGGAGCCAAGAAAGAGGACCCTGAGTGACAAAACGGCTGTTGAGAAATCCACAAATTGCAAGTAAACACCTGAAGGTTGGAGAGAAGGGGCCGAGTCGGGGAGAGGGAAGGGATCAGAGACAGATCACAACAGGACACGATCCCTGCTGACTATTTGGAGCTGCGCAGTTTGGGGGAGGGGAGAGAGACTGGGAAGCTGGGGAAGGAGTTTGGGAACCAGCCTCTGGAAATTTTGAGTGGTAAAGGGCTGAGCGAGGACTCTGAACTGCAAAGATGACCCCCCAGCTCTAAACCTCCTGGAGACCTACACAGGGCTGCAGTTCTTGTTCCCAGCCCGCTGCAAAGGCGACCCTGCTGTCTCAGGCCAGGCCCACAGCTCTGGACTTATGGAGCGTGCACTTCCTCGTGCACCCAAGGGTTCTGAAAGCAGTGTGAGCCCATAGACAGCCAGATGCTGAATCAGGACTAGGAAGAAAGACTGATATGATAGCATTCACCCCAGCCAGCAGAAACAAGCCTCAGAACAGCTTGCCCAGCAAAGGGCAGAAGGCAGAGCCGCCTTTGGAAAGCCTTTTGTTGGCCTCTCCCCAGGATATATATGCATAGCCTCCAAACGCAGTAGGAGATCAGAAACAAGAAACAAACAGCCCCCTCTCCTCCAAAACGTGACCCCCAGCGCCACCTAGTGTCTGCCCTACAGCAAGACATCACAAAAACAATAATCTGGGCACTGAACATAAAGCCCTCATGTCAAAGAGGAAGAACCCAGCGGACAAGATGAATTCCTTAAAAACTAAAATTCCTCAAAAAGAACATGAAATTTACCCAGAAGACAGCTTGTTACAACTGGAAGGGTCAAATTTAAGTGACGGAGAATTTAAAGCAGCCATTCCAAAGGCTGTGAGAGAAATGAAAACCTATTGTCAGAACACCATAGCTGAGATAAATAATATAATAAAAGGATATAAACGACATAAAAAAGGAACTCTGTGAACAAAAAGAACAATTTCACAAAGAAATTCAAAACATAAGAAAGATTGAGACGGAAATACGAGAAATAAATAATACCATAAAAGAAGTGAGAAATGAAATAACTGCCATAGGAAACAGGACCAACCAGATGTAGGAAAGAATTAGCGATATTGAAGACCAGAACATGGAAACAGCTCAGAAAGAAGAAGAGAGGGAATATAGAACCAAAAGGATTGAAAGAACTCTGCAAGAACTTTCCGACTCCATGAGATGAAACAACATCAGGATAATAGGAATAGAAGAGGGGGCAGAGCAATCTACAGAGAGCATACTCAAAAAATAGTAGATGAGAAATTTCCAAACCTATGGAAAGATCTGGAACCCCAAGTTCAAGAAGAAAACAGGTCCCCCAGATACCTGGACCCCAACAGATCTTCTCCAAGACACATGGTACTAAAGATGTCCGAAACTAAAGACAAAAAGACAATTCTCAAGGCAGCTAGGGAAAAAAGACCTATAAATTTTAGAGGAAAACCCATCAGGCTGGCATCAGATTTCTCAGCAGAAACTCTGCAAGCCAGGAGAGAGTGGAATCCAATATTCAAAAATTTAAAAGAGAGAAACTTCCAGCCAAGAATAAATTATCCAGCAAAATTATCTTTCAGATATGAAGGTGGAATAAAGACTTTCTCAGACACACAGAAGCTGAGGGAATTTGCCAGCACGAGGCCAGCACTCCAAGAAATAATGAAGGAGGCTCTTCAGCCTGAAACAAAACATCAGGAAAAATGGAACAAAGTTGGGGCAACAAGAAAGAAATAAAAATAAACAAACAAACAAACAAACAAAAGCAAAGAAAGAAATAAGTAATGGCCACAGGAAATCCTCACATATCGATCATCACTCTAAATTTTAATGGACTGAACTCACCAATAAAAAGACACAGAGTAGCACACTGGATTAAAAAACAGAATGCATCCATATGCTGTCTCCAAGAAATAAACCTCAGCTGTAAGGACAAACACAGACTCAGAGTGAAAGGATGGGATATAATACTCCAAGCAAATGGTAAGCAGAGAAAAGCTGGAGTGGCCATACTGATATCTGATGAAATAAACTTCAAGTTAAAAAAGATAGTAAAAGACAAAATGGTCATTACATAACGATAAAAGGCAAAATGCAACAACAAGAAGACTTGATACTAATCAACATATATGCTCCCAACCAGGATGCACCAAAATATACAAAGAAACTACTAACAGACTTGAAAGGAGAAACTGGTGAATACACAATCATAGTGGGGGACTTAAACACCCCACTAACAGCCATGGACAGATCATCCAAACAGAAAATAAAGAAGGAAATAACAGCTCTGAACAACACATTACAGCAATTGGACATAATTGACATTTACAGGACACTTCATCCAGCAAAAAGAGACTACACCTTCTTTTCTAGTGCGCATGGAACATTCTCAAGAATAGACCATATGCTGGGACACAAAAGTAGCCTCAGCAAATTCAAGAAGATAAAAATCATACCAAGTGTGTTCTCAGACCACAAAGCTTTGAAATTGGAGATCAACTGTAAAAGGAAAGCAGAAAAAACCACATACACATGGAGATTAAACAACAGCTTATTAAAAAAGGACTGGATAAAAGAACAAATAAAAGATGAGATTAAAAAATATATAGAAACTAATGACAATGAAAATACAACGTATCAGAATTATTGGGATACAGCGAAAG
>PVJL010007025.1:0-83648 GCA_004026885.1 Lyroderma lyra
GCTGTGTTTGTGAAGGCGTGTGGTGGTGTCTTGATGAGTGACGTTCATTATCGCTGTTGCGTGTTTTTATGTACCATCATGAGAATGTTGGAGCTTGAATTAGATCAATGACCAAATATTAAATTTCTTATTAAACTTGGTAAGAGTGGAAGTTAAATCAGGGTCTTCTTAGTCTGAGTTTATGGGGACAATGCCATGAAGAAAACAGCAGTGTACAAATGGATTAAATGTTTTTCTGAGGGGAGAGAGCATCAATGATGAAGAGAGATCAAGGCAGCCAGTAACAAGCAGAATTGAAAACATTGGAAAAATTTCTCAAATTGTGCATCAAAATCGTTGGCTGACTGTGAGAAGCATAGCAGACCAAGTAAACATTGATAAAGAAACAGTAAAATCTTAACTGAAAATCTTGGCATAAGAAAGGTGTGTGCAAAATGGTCCCATAGGAGCTCATCAATGAACAACAGCAAAGGAGAGTTGAAGTTTGCTGAGACCTTTTGGAGAGTGAAGATGGTGTTTTGGGCCATGTTATCACTGGTGATGAAACATGGGTGTACCAATATGACCCTGAAACAAAGCACCAAAGTGCACAATGCAAGTCAGCCAATTCTCCACAACCAAAACTATTCCATCAGTCCAAATCAAGAGTCAAAACGATGTTGCTAACCATTTCTGATATCAGAGGGATTGTTCATTATGAATTTTTACAACTGGATAGTCAACTAAGTTTACTATTTGAAAGTGTTGAAAAGGCTGTGTGAAAAAGACAAAAACTTTTCACCAGCAACGTATGGCTTTTGCATTATGACAATGCACCAGCTCACATGGCACTGTCCATGAGGGAGTGTTTAGCCAGCACACAAATAACTGTATTGGAACACCCTCCCTACTCACCTGGTCTGGCCCCCAATGAGATTTTTCTTTACCTGAAGATAAAAGAAATATTGAAAACAAGACATTTTGATGACATTCAGGACATCAAGGGTAATACAACAATAGCTCTGATGGCTGTTCCAGAAAAAGAGTTCCAAAATTGCTTTGAAGGGTGGACCAGGCACTGGCATTGGTGCATAGCTTCCCAAAGAGATTACTTTGAAGGTGACCATAGTGATATTCAGCAATGAGCTATATAGCACTTTTTCTAGGATGAGTTCATGAACTTAATTGTCATACCGGGTATATACAGGGTATGGCACAAATAATGCCCCTTTTCTATGAGCTAGTAATCTATAACAAATCTTTTATTACAAAATCATTAGCATGTATTGTTACGATTTTGTAATAAAATCTGAACTCAAGTCTGGACATTACTTCTGCTGGATCCTGTATATATAGGCTGTCCAGAAAGTATTTAGCCATTTAATAGAAAAATAGAGGCATTTATGAGTGGATTTTTTTTCCGGACAGCCCTTGTCCACACACACACACACACACACACACACACACACACAAATGTATTCTCACTGTATCGGCATGCTGTATAAAACTTTTTGACAATAACATGAACTTGCTCATTGTTCTAATTTTAAGTTATAGAAAGAGTGTGAATTAATAAAAAAGCTGAATCATAAAACATGGGATAAATACATGTAAAGAAATTAGTTTTATCCCACAGTTCAAGGTCAAATTGAGCTAGTGAAGGACATCCAGTCATTACTAAAAGTCCTTAGAGAAGCTACTTAAACAGATAAACAAGTCTGATCCATTGTTAATGAGTGCATTATTAACATGGAAAAATGTACCAGAGATAAATTTAGTCTAAGTTCCTGGTATAACCTCTTTACTCCAATCAATTTTTACTGTAAATGCAATAAGTGCTTTCAATACAGTGGCAGCACCAAGGGATAACTTAGGGGAAGAAGTGGGTCCCCCCACCCTAGCAATCCTTAAGAAGCACAGAGTCAAAACTGGAGTTCTCACTGTGCCACACAGCTGTAAGGCAGCTTCCCCAGCCTCCTGCTCCAGCCACGTAAAGGAAGTTTCAAGCCACTGCGATCATCTCAACCCCACTTGGAATCATTACAAATTCAGAATTAGAGGAGCTCAAATTATATCATTTTATTATATAACATTCTCTTCTTTAATATTTCTCTGTGGTTATGGTCACCTTGGAAATTTCTGCAAAATATCCCTTAAGTTTTCCAAACTTTTCCATACTGGTATCTTCTGCTTATAATGGTTTGCCATATCTAACATATAGATAGTTTCACTTCCAGGGGGGTTCTCCCACTTACCTTGAATCTAAGTATGAGCATTTTGAAATGTTTCAACTCATTGGAGAGAAGCAGAGTAATAGAGAGAAGAAGAAAATCTGAACAGATATTGAATCAGCTTCCCACTTAACTGTTTGAAGTAAGAGGTGGAAATCATAACTCCTGCTTCAGAAAGCTTGATTTTTATTGTGCATTCCACTCTAGTTGATTTCCTAATTTCCTAGATGATTGTCTGTACCAATCTTAACGTAAAATACTTCTTCTAATGGGTTGTTTTTGTTTTTTTAGAATTAAAAGAAGACTCTTACTGCTAATACCAAAATGGCTTCATGAAGATATCCCTAATATGGAAAACAGTAATGTTGTGAAAATGCTACAGGTAACGAAACACCACCAAATAAAAACTAAATGGCAGCTCTGACCAATAATCCATTCAACAGAGAATTTCTGTTCAAATAAATAAATGTGTGTGCATATTAGCATAATTGTATAAACATATGTGAAAACAAAATTATATATATTTCAAATCATACTTAAGAGAGATGAAAGAATGGAGTTAGAGAAAGACAAGCAAAACAGGGACCAAAGGAAGACGGTCAAAAAGCTTGAGCCTCAGACACTGAATGGAGCTTTCATTTCACGTAATATTGAAGAAGCAGGTGGAGTCTGAGGAGAACAGCACTTCGCTTCTGAGACCCAGTGGAATTCAAGAAAAAAAGTGCGGGAGGACTGTGGGAGATGGTGTCACCAGGGGTAGGCCAGGTTTCCAATTCAGGAAAGAAGAGAAGGATGAGCCGGGAAGACCCTGAGGATAGCGGGACTTTGCTGGTTATGCAGGAACTGCTGATGATTATGAAATAAAGGAAGAAATCTGTTGTGTGTGCTCCTCCCACTTCCCAGCACCCTGGACTGGCTGGAAGGAGCTGAAAACCCACTTGATGGGACAGACACATTATCCAAGCATTGCAATACATCATGCAAGTGCAGTGACAGAAATGAGACCAAATGTGACAGACGTATAGAGGAAACATATTGAAAGATGAGTAAAAATTGCTCAGGAGAAACTTAGAACATTCAAAATAGAGAGGACAACATAAGTAAAGGCACAGAGGTGAGAAGAGCATGTTGAGTATCGCTTTATTAAAAAGCTTTATGCGAGAAGTGGCCGGAATGCTGGAATGGTGAGTGGTCTTATTACTATGGAACTCAGACTTCATTCTGTTGATCAATAGTTTTCAAACCTTAAAAAAAATGTATTTAGTCTGGGAAGTCTGTGCTCAAATGATGTGAAGACAAGTATTTTTTTAAACAAATAAAATGGCTCATTTGGAGCTCTGGTGAGCCCATTAATCATCTTCCTAACCCCCAGGGAAGTCCCTAAGGCAAAAGTTTTTAGCCTTGGCTGCATATTAGAATCCCAAGGCCCAGGCCCCAGCCAAGAATCTGTGTGGGGAGGTTGGGCCTGGGGAGACCCAGGCATCAGTGCTTTCCAAAGCTTCCCAAATAATTCCACTACAATGCTGAGAACATTTTTAAGGGGTTGAAAACTACTGCTGAAGACAACTAGGAACTGGTGAGGGATTTTCAAGTGAATAGGCATGATCCTAGGAAAGAGAATTAGGAGGGTCAGAGAAATGAACATAGTAACGTCTGGACAAAATGTCGAAGAGCAAGGATCCACAGTGCTGACCACTTTGTAGAGCATTAAACATACAGAGTAAATGAGTCCATGGAATGTGACAAGGAGCAGGTTACTGGTGGTCCTGGTGCAGAGGTTCCGTCGAGAAGTGACTGAAAAACATGAAATGGAAAATTCCAGAAATAAACAATTCGTAAATTTTAAATTGCACACTATTCTGAATAGCATAAAGAAGTCTTGAACCATCCAACCCAGGATCACCCCCTTCTCCAGTGTATCCACACAGTATATGCTACCTGCCCATTAGTCACTTAGTAGCCATCTTGGTGATCAAATTGTTATGGTAGCACTGTGCTTGTGTTCAAGTAACCTTATCTTACTTAATCATGGCCCCAAAACACAAAAGGAGTGATTCTAGCAATTTGGATATGCCGAAGAGAAGGCATAAGTATATGTATGTGTAGGAAAAGACATAGTGTATACAGTTGTATGCTGCTTAATGATGGGATACGTTCTGAGAAATGTGTTGATAGGCGATTTTGTCCTCATGCAAACATCATAGAATACACTCACACACACCTAGATGGTATAGTCCACTGCACACCTAGGCTATATGGCATAGCTTATTTCTCCTAGGCTATAAGTCTATATAGCATGTACTAAACAACGTAAGAATAAGTCAAGCATAAGAGAATAGGATGCAATCAAGAGACGAAGTATACACAAGATGTATGAGGCTACTGCCAGTATAACATGGTATACTGTGTTACAGAAAACTCTTATAAGTAGAAAGAGTATTCTCTAAAATAACAATAAAAAGTATAGTATAGTAAATAGATACAGTAACAGTAGTTTATTATGTACATAATTGTATTGCTATACTTTTATACAACTGGCAGTACAGTAGGTTTGTTGCATCACCACAAACATGTGAATAATGCATTGCACTATGACATTATAACAGCTCTGATGTGACTAGATGTAGGAATTTTTCAGCTCCATTATAATCTTATGGGCCCACCATCATATATGTGGTCCTTCATTAACTGAAACATTGTTATGTGGCACTTGATGATATTGGACTAGATACTATCCTTAGTTTCAAGCATTCAGTGAGGATCTTAGAACATATTTCCTGTGGAGAAGAGAGGACTACGATGCATGTATGCCCATCCCAATCTAAACCTTGTAAATTCTGTGGAGAGGCTGAGCCTGAAGAGAACTTGAACACTTCATGCTACTTCATTCAAGGTCTTCCTTTTTGCCAAACTTCCTTCCCATTCTGGGCTCCTGGAATTAGAATTGAACCTTAGGGTTTTCGTCAGATGAGAAGTCAGCTCAGGCTGCTATAACAGAATGCCATAGGCTGAGTGGCTTCAACAACAATCATTTATTTCTCACATTTCTGGAGTCTGGAATAGTGCAAGATCAAGACACTGGCAGATTCGGTTCCTGGTGAGTGTTCTCTTGCAAACAGCTGTCTTCTTGCTGGATCCTCACAATGCAGAGGGAGAAATAGTCTTCTTATAAGGGCATTAATCCCAGTTTTGAGGGCACCACCCAAAGATTAATTACTCTCCAAAGACCCCACCTTCTAATACCATCACATTGGGAATTAGGACTTCAACATATAAATTTTGGAAAGACACAAACATTTAGTCCATAACAGGCTGCTATAATTTTATAATTGTGTTGGGCAGGAATTATTTGCTCTGAAAAACCAGCCATCAGTGGAAGGCCTTGAGTCCTTTTCCTACTGAGAAGAGTCACCAGGCTTTTATACAAATAAAAACTTCCTTTATCCACTCTCCTGATCATCACAGACATGTCTGAATGGTGAGGAGCTGCACACATTTAAGACCTCAATTCAAAGCACTTATTACAACCTTATTCTCAAATGGAAGCAAAATAGTATTCTTCCTCATACCTCATTTTTTTTCATTTAAGGAACAAAATAATGTCTTGTGGGAAGGCTCCATAATATTAAGAAACATTTCAAAATACAAAGCTTAAAAGGCTCCGAAATAATATGCAAGTTCATATGCAAGATGCTTTCTTCTCTTTAAAAATTTTAAAACAAGGCATGTGCTTAAAACATGGATTCTTTTTCTTTTTCCTTTCAGTCTCCTCATGGCAAAATTTAATAATGATTTGGAATCAAGCAGGGTAACAAAGACAAAGGAGGAAATCATATGAAAATAGAAACAATGTGAGAAAAAGGAGGGGGAAAGGGAAGTTTGAGGGAAAGCAGAATTCCACTCTTTATGTAGTTATCCAGCTGGCCCCTTTCAATTTCACTCGAAAAATAAAACAATGTTTTTTCTTCCCAGGAAAAGGGTGAATTTATGGATAGTAACTCCAGCAAACAGGTCATATATGTTGATCCAGTGATTGCAGAGATAGAGATCCTCCTACCGGAAGAGGGCACACCCATGGGCTACAAGAAAGAGAAGAATACGAGATCCCCGGAGACAAGAGACTACCTGCAAAAGTCACTACTCACCAGTACTACAGTTGTATATATTCCTGATCTCAACACTGGGTATAAACCCCAGATTTCAAATTTCCTCACTGGAGGAATCCAACTTGGCAATAATGATGAAGCAGCCTCCTCAGCTCTCAATCCACCAGTTGATTTTGTAGACCTGGGAAAGCATGCCCAATTACAAAAATACCCTAATTTTGCTGTTTCTGTCTCAAGTATGAATTCGCTAAGCAACACACGGTTTCTTGAAGAATTAAGCCTCATTTTAAGTCAAGGAGAAAGCGGTCCCTCTGCCATGCAAAACTCAGGAGAGGGAGAAACCACCATGCTTTTGGAGCATGATTCACCCAGTGAAACTATTCCAGAACAGACCCTATTGCCTGATGACTTTGTCTCCTGTTTGGGGATCGTGAGCAAGGAGTTGCCATCTATTAATTCTTATTTTCCACAAAATATTTTGGAAAGCCATTTCAACAGGATTTCACTCTTGGAAAAGTAAAGCTGTGTAGTCAAAATTAATGTGGGGAAACTGCCTTGCAAGCTGAAGTTGGATTTCCCCCTTAAACATCAATTTAATTCTTCCCTATTTTTTAAAATTAGAGAAGTAAGGTCCCAAGATGAAACATACTTCATGGTCATAAAAGAAGCAGCAATATTAGGAATGCTACCTGTATTTTTAAAAAAGGATTAACTATATCCATTTTATTTTCCCTCATTGCAAGACATGGAAGAGAGTTCTCTGTTGCACGAAGAATAAATAATACAAAATATGTGGTAGTGAAGTAAATGCTGAAAATGTTTCTTTAAAATTGAGACATTACTCTTTGGTTGCAAGAGGAGAAGCAAGTTTAATTTTTCATTTTATTACTTAAAATTCTCTTGAGTAGATAAAAACATTGCCCTATAAAATAGAACAATAACCAAGTAAGAAAAGGATGGGGACAGAGGAGCAATTATTTAGCATGTTTGGTGTATTATTTTTTTCTATTGAGGTGTTAGATATTTCATCTTATTTTGATTTTTGGACTAAGAAAGTTGTAGAACAATAATGTGTGAAAACGGTGCGATTGCTATCTATCTTCATTCACGTTAAGAGTGATGACTTTATTCTCCTGTGTCATAGCTGGTGTGTTAATTATATTATAGTAGAGTTAATGAGGTAGCAGATGCAGGATCAGCAAGGTGTAATTTTTTTTTGTAATCAACTATGTATCAGATACATGTCAGAAAATTACTGTTAAAATAGACATCTGTCTAAATCTGCGACAGTAATACTTGCCGCACCTACCTTTGCTGCATTTCCCATGTCTCATGCAGACATCACTAGCTGATCACCACATGCCTTTCTGCTGAGCCCTAAGGTGGCCTCAGAATCATGTCAACACAGTGTTCCTGGTGACCTCAATCAGTAAGGGCTGCGAATGAAGATGACCTCTATCTTCTAACCAGGTCAAATTGGAAGGTGGGTGATCTTAAAAATATGTAATTCATATTTTAAGCTGAGAAATGGTACCCAGCAGATTTCTCTATTCTGATTAATTTTTATTAATCAAAGTTTTTTTAATGATTAGAACAATTTGAAAATAGAGTAGATTACCCACTGAAAATCTTTTTTTCTTCTAATAGTTGTCAACATTAATAACATATTCAGATTAAATAGTTCAATTTTATTATAACAAATTAACAGTCAATCAAAAGGACTGCTTGCCTGCCATGTGTTTAGCACATATGAGCAAACTATTTTGTTTTGTTTTCCGCTTTTTTAAATAAACAAAATGCTAAAAGCAGTTTTGTTGTCATTAAGTGTTCCCATGGGGAGGATGCCCATCCATCCTGGTTTATCCTGGTTTTTGTCCCAGTGTTAAATATGATCATTGGGCCTTCTTAGTCTCAGAAGCTTCCCATATGGTCATCATACAGTCACTCTATCTGTGAAGACTGTTGAATGTCCAGCATATAAGTATTTTTTATTACAAGTCATCTTTTTTTTTTTGCATTGGCAA
This sequence comes from Lyroderma lyra, assembly GCA_004026885.1. Taxonomy (NCBI): domain Eukaryota; kingdom Metazoa; phylum Chordata; class Mammalia; order Chiroptera; family Megadermatidae; genus Lyroderma; species Lyroderma lyra. The sequence goes on from PVJL010007025.1 coordinate 8,341, forward strand.
TCCTCTTTATTTTACTTTAGAGGATGTACTGAAGCCATTTAGTTCCAAAATGGAACATTACTATTCACAGTACAAAAAAATACCCCTTGCTGTGAAATTCAATTCTGTTTATCCTAACCTATGTATACATTTGTTGTATTTTACATATTCTGAAAGTATATTTTAAATTACTAATGAAATGCTAATATTAAATATCTTGACTTGTAAATGATCATATACCTTTGCTTTATTGTCTTTAAAGGGAGAAATAATGAAGCAAATAGGCAGTATTTGAGATAGAAATAACAAAGACTGAGATACATCTTTGATGTTCACCAATATGAGGAAGACAGCTGTTAACATGAAGAATATTTTCATAGTGTATTTCAGTATAATTGTAAATGGCCACACATCAAAAAAGCTTTTGTCAAGTTTAAAGATTTGCACCGTCTTTGATGCTCTCTGCATGCTTCCATTACAGTGAGCGCCTCCTTTAAAACTTCATTTTGACCTCTGGAGTGAGAAAGGGGCTGCTTTCTCTTCCTCTGGGCTCTTCACCACACCCACATCACTATTCTGTGTGGAAGAGACACGTCTAGTTCCACCATTGCCATTAGCTTTTGTGGCCCCAATGGACTAAAAATTAAGGCTATACCTGTAATGGAGACAATGTACCTGTCATTGTCCCAACTCAGGGAAAATTTCAGCTGCTTCATTGCAATGCAACCTTCGTAAATGAGCAAGGATTTTCTTTCTGTGATTCTTTAATTCAAGTAGTCATGGAGTATTGAATGTCCCACTATACGCATGGCACTCTGAGTGGTATGGATGTTCACAAAATCAGCTAAGTCCCTGCAGCCTAAGGGCTTATATTCTATGGACAAGAAGCAGACAATTGATGGGACTAAGTTATTGCCCTTGGCAGAGCTTTCATTTGTAGTGGGGAGAGGGAAGGAGTGGAGATGAAGGTAGAAAAAAGATAAAGAAGAAAAATGCCAGTTAATAAGTGCTGTGTAGAGAAGTAAAATGAGGCAATGTGGTGGAGAGTGACTTGATGGTCACTTTACACTGGGCAGTCAGGGAAATTCTCTCCCAGGTGGGGTCATTGCCATTCCCATTTGATTTGCAGGTAGGAGCCATCATGTGAGAATCAGCTTGTCACTGATAAGTCCCTTTTATAGAAAAATTCTCCAGTGGCTAGGATCTCTACTTCTTTTCCTCTTGTACAAGGTGCTCCTAACCTACCCACTGCCATCTTTCCTTTCCTCTGCCAGAATTTTCTGTAGATTTGGGAGATGAGTGTGTATCTATTATTCTTTCTATCTACCCTTGGGCTTATTATTAACTTTCTTTCTCTGAGTTTCACAACCTTTGTAAGTTGCTGCTTCCTAAATGAGTACGTCATGCTTCTTGGTGTGGGTTAAGGAGAAGGAGAAAAAGAGAAAGAGAAAGAGAAAGAAAAATCCCCCCATGATACCCTTGAAAGAAAAGATGAATACAAAGAAAGAAAGGCAGATTAAGTCAATACTGAAGCAAAATGAAACCTCATAGTTCTGGATAATACTAACTCCAGCTGTGGGGCATTTAATTTCCTCCTGTTCCAGCATATTCCTTACCCCCTAGCTCCCTTTTCTTGCATAGAAGCGATCAAGAAGGCATGGCTGAAATACAGTTTGGAGATGTTTTCTTGATGTGTGTGGTGTAGCCTTTTAAAAATTATAAATTAAAAATAAATAAAAATAAATAAAAATTATAAATTTGTTTTTATCAGAGTTAGACATAATTGATGAAATGAGAAAGCGTATGAGTTTTAGCACGTGGTTTTCAGGTAATGCATGTTGCTATTTGGCCCTGCTGGTTCAATCAGAGGGTGCTCCCAACCTCTTTTCTTATCTGTTTAGTCATCCTTTCTTTGACATAAAAGAAGCACATGACTATGGCACAGGGCAGAATTTTCATAAATAAATTTTAGCAACTAAAATGAAATGAATCTGTTGCAGAAGCCCAAAATGTAAAACAGGTAAAAGCAAATCTCCAATTGCAACGCAGGTTGAGGGCATGCCTGTCCTCCCACCACCCTCCTATTCAGCTGCTGCTGAAGCAGCCTACACATGAAGTATGAAAATCCAAGGCTGGGGGGTTCTCTCCTTCACACCTGGGTGACCTGCATGCTGGTCCAGCATTAAGAAGCCCATATGTCAGGACTGCACTGAACTTTCCATCTCATCAATAGGCTGCCAACCCAGGCTAACAAAGTCAGAATTCCTCCAAACCTCCTTACATTTTGAACGACATCATAAAAAGGAGTATTCTCTCAGAGGTGGTTAATAGAGGTTGCACTATATGCAATAATTAACTTGTTTTTCTTCCAATTACTTTATCATAAATGTCTGGGTTTTTTTTTTTTTTCAAGTTAACGTCCTTTTTTTGTGATTGCTAAGAATAAAATACTGAGTTGTGAACATAATTAGATTTTATAAGCCCAAAGCTTGTTAAATTGTGCTGTGGTTTATCTTTTTATGAAGTAATTATACCATAGAAGGTGATATTTTAATGAGAAATGTTACCCATTTGGCAGACACTATTGATTTAAAATAAAAGACGTGATTAAAAACAACTTATGGAGATCAGTGAGAGATCCAAGATGGTGAAGTAGATAAATGCTGTGCCTGCCTTCTTCAGTGAACACACTAAAATTACAGCTAAATTATAGAACAAGCAACCTGGAGAACCATCTGAAGTAAAGTTGAACAGAAATTTTATAACTAAGGATACAAAGAAGAAGCCATGTTGAGACTAGTAGGGGAAGTGGAGTCATGGAACAGGCCAGCCACACACTTGCATGTGGTGGTTGAAAATCAGGAGAGATATCTCAGCTGTGGACCTTCCCCCAGAGGAGTGAGGGACCGCAACCCCACACCAGGCTCCCCAGACTGGAGCCAGGAAGAGGAACCCCCACTGTATCTGGCTGTGAAAAACAGTGAGGATTCTGACCATCTGGATGGAATGGAAGGCTGTGAGAAATCCAGACATCCTCTGAAAGGGCTGGCACACAAACTCACTTGCTAGCAGACACTCACTCTGAGCTCCAGTCGAGAGACAGTTGCTCAGGGATCATTGGAGACATATGGGGGGAAAACAGGTGTGTGGATTCAGGGTGAGGACTGGAGGAAGAGTTGCCATTTCCCTGTGTGGGTCCTCCTCCCACGCAGCTGGCAGGTGGGCACCATCTTTCCCATGTTGTACTTTCCCCCTACATAGCCAAATATGAATCTGAATTGGTCTGGTGAGTTCTGCTGCTGCACACTGCTGACTCACTGAGAACCCACTTCACCTAACTCTCCCAACACCAGAGGCACTTTCTTGGGGAGCAGCCAGCTCTGCCCACACTACAGTCTTCCTTGGAAAAACTTTGGGGTTTATGGTCCCCAAGCAGGTGGCAGCTAGACTCTGTATGCTCTGAGACTTTTGCTGAGTATGTCCAGGCTCAGCATTGGCACCGAATCAGAATCTACATTAGTTTGGTGAACAAAACTCTTTCCACTCTAGTGACTCCCTGAGACCCTGTCTCACCAAATTTGCATATGGCACAAGGCTTTACTAACAGCTGAAACTTAAGAAAGCTGGCAAGTGGCAGCAGGCATCTATGTGTCCTGGCTTTTTGTGGAGCTACCTGAGGCCCAGTACTGGTGGCAACCTTCCTTGGTTTGCAGTGTGGCCTCTCCTACATGCCTCCAGATTTAGTAAAGGCAATGATCATTTGTGGATCCCTTTGTAGCTCCTACCAGGTAGTCACTAACTGGTTACAGGCAGTGGCTGACCTGGTCTTGCACCAGAGCCCCTTCCAACAAGAGGCCCCAGAACCAACATACTTGAAGGTTGGCTTCAGACCACCACCCAATTAGCCCCTAAAGTAACACACACAAAGGTCAGTCTCAACAGGCACCAAAGCTCACTGGGGCCAATCCTACTCCATGGGGTAAGTCCCCTGCATAGCAATGTATAATCTGTGGATGTGGCCAAACCCACATTAAGTCAGCCTGAGGGTCAATCCCATCCACTCACATGCCAGTAGCAATCAAGGCTCAACTATAATAGGAGGGCACATACGACCCACACAAGGGACTCCTGGAGTACCTGGCACAGGTTAACCATGGAGACTGTGCCTGGGCCCCACTGGGCATCTATTACATAAGGCTACCCCCCAGCAAAGACTGAGAGATGTAGCAGATATACCTGACACATAGAAATGCATCCCAAATGAAAGAACAGGAGAAAACTCCAGAAAAACAAACAAAACAAACTAAATGAAATGGAGGCAAACCACCTACCAGATACAGAGTTCAAAAGTATAAAGATGCTCAAGGAACTTAGTAAGGACTTCAATAAAGAGAGAGTAAACATAAAAAATAGACATAGAAACCATAAAAAAGAATGAGTCAGAAGTGAAAAATACAATAACTGAAATGAAGAATGCAACAGAAGGAATCATCAGCAGACTAGATGAAGCAGAGGATCAAATCAACGATTTGGAAGACAAGGTAGTAGAAAACACTCAATTAGAACAACAAAAAGGAAAAGAATTTTTAAAATGAAGATCGTTTAAGAGACCTCTGGTATGACATCAAGTATAATAACATTTACATCATAGTGGTATCAGAAGGAGAAGAGAGAAAGCAAGGAATTGAGAACCTATTTGAAGAAATAATGACTGAAAACTTTCCTAATCTGGTGAAGAAAACAGACATACAAGCCCAGGAAATGCAGAAAGTCCCAAAGAGGCCCACACCAAGACACACCATAATTAAAATGCCAAAAATTAAAGACAAAGAAAGAATCTTTAAAAAGGCAAGAGAAAAGCAGTTAGTTACCAACAAGGAAGTTTCCATAAGAATTTCAGCTGATTTCACAACAGAAACTTTGCAGGCCAGAAAAGATTGGCACAAAATATTGATAGGAATGAAAAGTAGGGACCTACAACCAAGATTACTGTATCCAGCAAAACTATCATTTAAAATCAAAGGTCAGATAAAGAGCTTTCCAGACAAGAAAAAGCCAAAGGAGTTCATCACCACCAAACCACTATTATGAGGAATGTTAAGACAGAAAAAAAAAAATAATAAGATGGCAATACCTGCATATCTATCAATAATTACTTTTGATGTAAATGAATTAAATGCTCCAATTAAAGGACATAAGGGGACTGAAAGGATAAGAAAACAAAACCCTTACATATGCTGCCTACAAGAGACTCACTTTAGATTGAAAGACACATGTAGACCAAAAGTAAAGGGATGGAAATGTTACAGGAAAATGAAAACAAAACAAAAAGCTGAGGTAGCAATACTTATATCCAACAAAATAACAAGAGAGAAAGACATATGCAGTAATCCCACTTCTGGGTATTTATTTGAAGAAACCCAAAATGCTACTGTGAAGAGACATGTGCATCGAATATGTTCACTGCAGCATCGTTTACAATGGCGAAGATGTGGAGGCAGCCTGGGTGTCCATCAATAGATACATCGATAAAGAGGAGGTGATACATATATACAATGGAATATTGCTTGGTTATGGAAGGAAATGGGTTCTTGCCACCTGTAGTGGCATGGATGAACCTGGACACTATTGTGCTAAATGGAGTATGTCAGACAGAGAAAGACAGATGCAATATGATTTTGCTTATATGTGGAATCTAAAGAACAATATAAACAAACAAAACAGAAACAAACTTAAGAAATGGAAAACATTTTGATGGTTGCCAGATGGGAGGGAGATTGGGTAAGCAGAGTGAAAAAAGGGAAGGGATTAAGAAGTACAGATTTGTAGTTACAAAATAGTAATGGAGATGTAAAGTACAGCATAGAAAATGTAGTCAATGATATGGCAATAACTCTGTATAGTGCCAAGTGGGTACTAGACTAGTCAGGGGATAACTTCTTAAATTATATAAATTCTGTACACCCAAAATGAATATAAAATAATATTGAATGTCAACTGTAATTGAAAAATTAAAAAAGGGGGGAAGTAAAGGGGAATAAGAGGTCCAAATTTATAGGTATCAAAGAAGTAAGTCATGGGGGTGCAATGTATAACATAGGGAATATAGTCAATAATACTGTGTTAGCGTGGTACAGTTAGATGGTTGCTGGGCTTATCATGGTGATCACTTCTTTAGGTATATAAATGTTGAATAACTATAGTGTACACCTGAAACTAATATAATATTATATGTTAGCTATATTTTAATAAAAATTCCTTAAAAAATAAAAACAATTATTGGCTCTCTTTTGGGTTAAAGCATGAAACCAATATGATTCATGAAGTGTCTGTGTATAAGTTTCTTGGATGCTATAGCTAAGGCAATTTTATAAGGAACTGTAACAAAGGTTTGATAGAATGTCTCTTTCCCACTGCTAAGGTTACACAATAAATACCAGTTAATGTATCATGTTAGGACTCTCTCTCTTAGCCATTTTGCTAATTTTAATTTTCCAACTCACTCTGCATCTTTTAATCCAGAATTTCCATCAATTTTCTGAAGATGAAACTTCTTTATGCTTAAGTTCAGGAAAACTTATTATTTAACTCTTCTAATTAACATTCAACAACAAATGAAGAATTTATTCTGAAATGGTTCATTTTTATTTGGGATAGTAAAGAATTCTGGCCTAGTTGTATGAGAAGAAGAAGAAAAAAAACTAAGCTATGTAAGTGTTGCAGAAACAATTCTTTCTTGAAATCCTTGCTTCAAAAATTTAAGCAAAACAAAATGCTGTTTCTAAAAGGCATCCCTAAAATTAATGACTCTGTCAGAACACAAGAAGGGAATCATAAATAGTCAAACACTGGAACCCAAATGTGAGATACAGAAGTCAATAAACCTGACTTTTTTCTTTCTGTTCTCATCCTGCCTGAGAATCTTATTAGAAATGAATGAGAGAAAAAGAATAGTAAAATTAAAAAAAAAAGCAAACATTTTTGTTTTTAAACTACACAGTAATTCATGAAAAAAAATGCTTTAAAAATTAAAATGACACCAATGTAAATGGAGTGAAAATGACAGTCCCTCTGCACACCCCTGCTTCCCATACCTCATCCCCATCATCATAATAATTCTTATTAGTATTTTTCTTTCTGTTTTTTTTCTGGACAACCCCCATAAGGATATGTTTCCTTTTTTTCTTTTGGTAGTTCCCTGGCTAGGAATCGAACCCAGTCCGCAGCGTTGACAGCGCCGAAGCCTTAGCCACTACACCACCGGGGACCTCCTCCTTTTTTTTTTTAATGGTTAAAATGTGGTATTGTTCTGTGACTTGCTAGTTTCACCTAACAATACATATCTTGAAAATCTTCACATGGTGTGATCTATAGCTTTATTTTATTTTTTTAGCAGTTGCATAGAGTTCCACAAATAATTGTGTTATAATGTATTTACCTATTCTCCTGTTAATGGCCATATAGGTTGTTTCCAATTTTACATTGTAATACCCATTCCTGTAATAATTCCTCTTATATACATCTTCACACATATATGAGAATTCAAGGGGTAGAGGATAAATGCCTAAAGATGTAGAGGAAAAAAAGCAGCATGAGGTACCTGAGTGGAGAGGCAGGAAGCAGACTTGTGGAGTGAAGAGGAGGTGAAGAAATGGGACCAAAAACCCCAAAGTGCTTGAATTTAAGGTAGTGTGGGAGTGTTCTTGTTCACTAGTAAATAGCATCAATGCCAATTCTTATCATGCTCCTGCTATTTTGTTTTAGGTGTACAGAAGTTCATAGCAAATATGTAAAATGTAATATGTTCATTGGATACTGGCTGACATGATATTTTTTCCAAAACCTCTTCTTATCTGGATTTATATGAAGTTCAGCACTTATTTTATTTTGAGATTCAATGTAGATTTATTTTATCTTAGTTGTTGACACTAAAGATCACTTATATATTTTTTAATAAGGAGATTAGGATATTAAGAAGCTGCCAGCTGCCAAGTATTTGCAAGTCCATTTTTCCTTTTTTTAAGTATTCATTGCACATTCCATTCAATGTGCTACTTTAGAAATTCCATTTTCTTGAATAAAGGGATGGGAGGAAGCTTGCTAAAGCCCAGAGTAATGCAGAAAAGAAATTATAATGTAAAATAAAAAATCTAAAAAACAAACAACAAAACCAACCAACCAAAGCAACCAAAGACCCAAGGATGCTTTGGAAACATGATAGAAGATAGATTCAACATATCCTCATAACTTTAATGAAATAATCATTTTTTTAAAACACTCTTTAAAAGTTTTATTATTTTTCATTTTGTTTCTTTTGTTATAATAAGCAAAGGAAATCCTCATTTAGCAAGAAATTTGCAGAAAGCATTTAGAACTACAAATATAACTGATGTTGCAAATAGGTGAACTAAACTTTCTTTTATTTTTGGTTAAAGAGCTTGAATTAAGACCAAACAATCAGGGTTTTTGAATTTTAAATGTACCACATGCCCAGTGTGTGACCTTGAACAATCAATGAACTTTGATATTTTCTCTCCTTGTCCTATTTTCTGAACAGTGATACAAATTTTTGTGTGCTTTGCTAAAGATTTGACTGAGTTAACCACTCTCCTTCCTGAAATACTTTCTTCACTTCACTCTAAGGACACCACAAGCCCATTAACCTCTTTTTCTGACCACTCATTCTTAGCTTTCTTTTTGCTTTCTCTTAGCCTCTTTGTCACATAAACAGGCCTCACAACTCAGATTTTAGTTTCTCCTTTGGTGATCTCATCCATTCTTGTGGCACTAAGCATTATCTACATGTCATAAAAACAAATTATCCTGATCTCTACCATGAACTCCAGACTCGTACATTCGGCTGTCTGTCTAACATATTCATTTATACATCCTCATGGCCTGTAAGACCCAGTATAAGATGATCTCCCAAGCCTTCTTTTCTCACAGATGTCCCCATCTCAGTAAATAGTATTGCCATTTCTCCAACTGCTCACAATTCCAGGTGTCATCTTTGACTTTTGTTTTTCTTCTCACTCCACATGTCTACACTATCAGGAAATCCAATCCTCCCTACCTTCAAAATATATGAAGAAATTAAATCACTTCTTACAAGCTCAACTTGGCCAGCGTAGTTCAACCCACCGTCATCCCTTGCTTGGGTTTTTGCAAAAACCTCCTAATGTTCATCTTCAATAGAGAGACCAAATTAACTAAATTGTCCTGCTAAAACAACACTTGTCTGTTCAAAACCTGCTAATGGCCTCCCATCCCATGAATAACAGCAGTCCAAATCACCACAGTGACTTACGAAGTCTTACCTGACCTACTCTCTCTATCCCACAGGCCACATAGTAAGTGCCTCAAGGAGGTTTTCTTGCTCTTCCTTCTTCCTGGAATGCTCTTCCCTAAGACTATGTCATTGCTCACTACCACACCACCTTTAGGCCTTCCCTGGTCACTCTCTATAAAATTGCAACCACATCCTCATACCTCCTACACTCTTCCTCTGCTTTGTCTTTCTTCAGAGCATTCAACACCACCTAAAATTAAGCAAACCACATATTTTATACATGAATCTTGTACATGGTTACCCAATACAATATAAAATCCAGGAGGGCAGAAATTTTGTCTGCTTCTGTTCTCATAAGTTTTTAATTCTCGAAATAATGCCTGACACATAGTAAGTAGGTGCTCAATAAATATTTGTTTAAAAATAGATGTATAATAAGCAATGACCCAATCTATTAATTTGAATCTCCTTGTGATGAGAAGTAAAACAATATTACATGAAGGCATCAAAGAACTTTCAGATTGCAGTGTGTTTTCTGCAGTTTTTCCCCATGAACTCTATTATTTCATCAACATTATTGTTGTTTCTCTTTAAACTTGCACTGTGTAATTGATGAGAAAGCAATGATACAACATAAAAATATGCGTTTTTCTTTTCAATGGTGCACTTTTATTTCCTTGGGTCATTTAAACATGACAGTTATTTTCAACCACCTTTTAATTTTTTACCAAAACCCTTACTTCAAATAGATTCATATGGTAGAGATAATAACACCTCAGTGAGAAAACAGTATCTTTCATTTCTGCAGGAGGAAATGGTTCTCACCACCACAGTAATTAGCTCTCCAGCTGATAGTTAGGGGCAAAGTATGTGGTGTGTTAAAGAAAATGAGCGAACAAACGTTCGTACTCACCTTATAGAACATTAGTTAAATAGTTTATTAATAAGAAACAATAGCTAGAATTCTGGTCAAGATGGTGGAATAGATAAATGCTGTGCTCACCTCTGCCCACAACCACATCAAAATTATAGCTAACCTACAGAACAATCATCATTGAGAATCATCTGAAATCTAGCTGAACTGAAGCCCTACAATTAAGAACATACAGAAGAAGCCACCTGGAGACCAATAGGAGGGGCAGAGATGTGGTACCAGGCTGATCCCACAGCTGCATGTGACCATTAAAAATCGGAAGGGATATCTCAACTATGAAGATTCCCCTACCTCACCAGAGGAACAAGGGGTCTCAGCTCCACGTCCGGCTCCCCAGCAGGGTTTCAGTACTAGGGAGAGAAGTTCCCATAAGTTCTTGTTGCATAAACCAGCAGAGATTTTGGCTGAGTGAGACTAGGGCAGCTACAGTCCTAGGCCATCTTCTTGAACAGCGCATGCATGGAGTTACTCGCTGATGGACTCACTAACTCTGAGCTCCAGTGCTGGGACAGCAGCTCAAAAGGTGCCAGAGACATACGGGGAGGAACTGAGTTGTCTGGTTTCAGGGTGAGGGCTGGAGGACCAGCTTTGTCCCAGAGGGACAAATGGAAAAAATAAACAAACAAAGAAAAGCTGGGATAGTAGTACTTATATCAGACAAAATAGACTTTAAAACAAAGACTATAACAAAAGACAAAGAAAGATTCAGTAATCTCGCTTCTAGGTATTTATTGAAAGAAACCCAAAATGCTACTTCAAGAGAATGTGTGCATCCACATGTTCATTGCAGAATTGTTTACAATAACCAGGATATATGAAGGCAACCTGGGTGTCCCTAAATGGATAAAGAAGAGGTGGTACATATATACAATGGAATATTATTCAGCCATAAAAAAGTAATCTTGCCATTTGCAACAACGTGGATGTGCTTAGAGGGTATTGTGTTGAGTGTAGCAAGTCAGACAAAGAAGACAAATGTCATATGATTTCATTTATAAGTGGAATCTAAGGGACAAAATAAACAAATAAATGAAACAGAAATAAACTCACAGAGAACATTTTGATGGTTGCCAGATTGGAAGAGGTTTGGGGGTAGATGAAAAAGGTGAAGGAATGAATAAGTACAAATTAGTAATATAACAGGAAAAGAACACATCACCATCTAGTGCCCAGGACAGTGCAAGAAACATTTAACAATCTGCTTGATGACTCAATGAGTAAATGAAAGAATGGATAAATGATGTCTGTCTTGAGTAGAGGTATTTGGTTCTTGTCTGTGAACTCTTCGAGGCAGAGACAGTATCTTGCATGTCTGCATTCCCATGTCATAGCATAGGAGATACAGAGATACAGCCTTAATACTGTTATGCTTTATTGAAATTAATTGAATTGGAAAAAAAGAAAAGAAAAGAAAAGAAAAGTAAACACGAGTTCTGACCTAGGAATTGAGCTGCCTAGTACTCTCTTGCCCTTTAATGACAGTCACATGACTTAAAAGTAAGGTCTGTGAGGAAATTCTCAATCTTGTGGACTTGCCTATGATCACAGAGCTAGGACGTGGCAGGACTGAGGTTCAGACCAGTGGTAAGCAAGGAATGGTCTCCAACCACGACAAGGGTCTCAGATCTGGTCATCAGCTCTCTGCCATCAATCTGAGGGCTCCTCAGAGGCTGGGCTTTCTGAAACATGACTGTGGGTTTCCTGATATCCTTCATTTACCTATTTCCACAAGGAAGAAACCTCTGGATAAGATGCTCTTGGCAGACAGCTGGTACTAGCAGTTAGAGTCGCAGTCCCTCCTCGATGTGTGTGGTGGTATAATATAAAAGAGAAGTGATTTCTGAAACAAAGCCCACCATGTGGGCATGTAGGGCCCAGGCAGACCAGGGGTTCTTATCCCACTGGGTGGGCAGGGCTATCCATCTCTAGAGCACTCACCAGGTGATGGAGGCTCCATCCCCCAGGAGGCTGTGGATCTCCTTCCAGCACCTGTGCTAATGCGAGAGCTGGCAGGCCTGTATAATGTTGTTCTGGCAGAAGACATTGTGCCTAAAACCAAAACAAAAAATCCCCAGATGGCTCTGTTCCCCAGTGGCCTGGATGTAGACTGAAGTGTTGGGAGGTGAAGTCTGACGTGGAGGTAAAGTGGGGCTCTAGGTGGATGTCTCCCCAAACAGTGGGGACAGAGAACACTGAAGCATTTGTCACTTTTGTCTTAAGCCCTTGAGACATTCAGTCCTTTATAAGGAATTTGTGAAACCAAACTTCTCCCTGTGCCAGGGGTCAGGGATCTGTGGCTGAGTCAGGGCTGGCCTGGACTGGAATAGTCCATGTTTGGGGCTCTCAACACCATCTTGCTTCATGCTGGTGAGCATCCAAGCTGCCTGAACTGCCTCTCAGGTGAGTCCATGCCAGTTGGTGAAAACAAAAACCCGTAGCTGGAGGACTATCACTGACCTGTCCATCCACACACTGCCCTGGTGGCTGAACACACACTTCATGATGGTGTCCAGGGTCTTCAAGAAGACATGTCCAAAGATCTCCAGATGTGATTCCTGACTGATGAGCTCAGTGAGTCAGAGACCTGATGGGAAGTGACATGGTGGCAGGATGCAGCTCTGAGATCGCAGCCCTGGTCTCCATGTTCTTGGGTGGAGTGGCTCAATTCCATACAGAAGCTCTGGACCCCAGGCCTGAGCCCATTTGAGATGTCCACCCTGCCACTGAAGGTGCCAATGCCCAGGCCAGCCAGCAGCAGCTTGTCTTGTTGTCCATGGGAATGACCCTTGCTCTAGCCCACTGTGCTGAAGACGTGGGAATACGAGGAGAGCAGACCCTGCATCCACCATAGCTCCATGTTCCCATGGCAGTGACTAAAGTGTGGACCCAAGCTGGTACCTGGGCACCTCATGTCCCATCAATTTTGGGAAGCTGTTAGATAAATACCTTTAAGACCAAAAGATTTTTTGAAAGAAATGGTTTATTGAGTCATATGCTCTGGAGTAGTTGAATGTCCCAAAGTTCTGGGGTAGGGAAAAAGCCTGTAAGGAAGAAGTATTTTATGCTTCAGGATTGGTTATGGGCAAAAATCAGGGAAGTTCATGTGTAAGCAAGAAGTGTAGGCTCCTGGGGGTTGGTGGCACCTAGCTGTTCTGTTTAGATAATTGTGTAAATAGCCACTTACAAATTAATCCAAAGTTTCAACATAAACTCAGCAATGTAAGCAGTCTTTGCTGCTTTTGTCCTGCAGTTGTTAACTGAGTAAACTCTTCGTCTCTTCTTTTACCCTCCAGTCTTCTGTAATTAATTTAGGTCATCTCAGAATTTTCTCCTTGTCAGTAGAAACCATGAAATTTAGGGTCTGAAAGGTCAGGAAGAGCATTACAGGAAACTGGAGAGAACTAAACAGGGCAGGCAGCTCCCAGGAGAGAGCTGTGCTCCAGACTGTGGGCTGCCATCCCTTCCTAATGATTGTCAGCTGGCAGTTCATCTCAAGTGACCTCCCACTTGCCTCTCATCTGCAATTCTCTCTGTCCTGATAGACACCATGGATTCAGGAAGGCAGGCCCAGTGTCTGAGCAGCAGAACACCCACCAGATGTTTAAGAACTAGGGTGGTGTATCAGCTAGAAACACAGGCTCTCTTCTGAGTGACAGAGAATAAGACAAGAGCCTATGGTCTTCTGACAGTTAGTAGGGACTTAGTCATTCCATGACTCAAGATAGGCAACAATTAGAGGTGCCAAAGCCAATTCAGTGTGGATAGGAAATGGCTTTCAGATCTGGGGCAATTCACATCACAGATCATCTTAGTCTGGTTAAAGAGAGGTATAGAAAGAAAAGAAGGAAGAAAGGAAAGAAATAGGAAGGAAGGAAGGAAAGAAGGAAGGAAAAAGGAAAGGAAAGAAAAGAAAAGAAAAGAAATTTGGCTTCCAGGGCTGTTTAAGCATTTAGTTTAAGTAAATATGTGGGCCTTAGTATGGTTTGTGAACTGGGAGGGTGGTTGGTGGAGAGTTCAGGTAATTATGGCAGAACCACAAGTTTCTTCTAGAATTTCATAACTCAAGGGCATGTATCCAAAAGGGAAGAGCTGCTCCAGGCACAAAGCAGGTTTCGCTCTCACCTGATCTTCCCAGGGTCACTCACCTTTATGTGGTCAAGTTCATAATCTACGAAGCTGACCCTATTTCCCCATAGCCATTGAGGACAAGCACATGGGAATTTCTCTGCCTTTTTCTGAAGCTGTTGTACCTTCTTGTCCTTTTGGAACTGTAGAGACAAAGCAATAAAACCTTTCTCTTTAGGTCTAGCAGTTGGAGTGGTGATGAAGGGTAGGTCGGCCCCAAGAGCTAGTTCTGGACCCATCAGCGATGATTAGAAGTTTGGAGTTGATGAGCCAGGCTTTGATCTGATTCTTGCTCCTTGACAAAGTTTGGTCTAAAGAAAGAAGGAAACGCAAAGACAAAGGCATAACGGCATAGTGTTTTAGGGAATGGTGAGAAGTTCAGTATAAGTGAGGGGTAAAAAGATGGGTGAGTGGTGAAAGACAAAGACGGAAGTAAAGGTAGGGGTGTGACTTCTGAGGGGCCTTGTACTCCATACTGAGAAAGAGGACGTTTTATAGGCAGTACCAATTTAAAACCCATAATGGTTTTGTAGCAAGGTATTAACATCATCTCTCAGGCCACTGAATGAAAATGTCCTGGTGGCAGAGAGACTAGCTGGAAGTCTCTATAACCATGGCAGCAGCGTGACTTGACAGGAGGGTCAGATTTGAAACATGTCAAAGGTAGAGTCAGCAGTTTGTTACGCAGGACAGGGAGAAAAAGGCTCTGTCAACACTTCAGAGAAGTTACCAACAACCCCTCTGGGACCATAGTGTCAGTTAGTCCCATGGGGAACCACGAGGCTCATTAAGAAGTCTGAGTTGGACTCTGTGGAGAGCCTGTTTCTTTTAAAATACCAACCACATACAGGACGCACCCATAAGATGGGGTGGAGTGAGGGCAAAGGTTTCCTGAGCCTCCAAAATAAAGAGAATTAACTTAGGGGCTTCCACCTTAACTTTCAAAACATGGTGAAGGAAGGGCCTTTGGAACACTGAAATAGGGTATCTATTCTACTCTGGAATCTGGGAGATTTGAATCTATCCTCATCACTACATGCTAACTTTCTACACTGAGTCTTGGTCCATGCCGTGGACATGACTTCCTCATCTGTAGATCCTTGAGTGGGTCTCTGAATTATAAAGCTTAGCTCCTATCCCAGACATTGAATTTTTTTTTTTTTTTAATTTCTTAGCTCAGCCCGTTCAAGACTGGCTGACCTCTCCTTCCCTACATCCTCCTTCCTTGTCAGCTCATGTTATACCCTCCAACCAGTTCTGAGAACATTCTGGCCAGAAAGAGCTGGAACACATGTGAAACAATACTGTTGACCTCAAACAAATAGAAAGCCTGATATTTCTCAAGAAAAATGGATTTGTTCTTGAACAACAAAGAATTGCAATTTTGGACATGCAGTGTAATGGTGAAGACCCAAGAAACAAAGGAGAGGAACCTCTTTTTTAGAGGAGAGGAGGAAGTTGAGGGAGCTATTATGAACAGATCTGTTGGGCTCTGTGATCCATGCAGGGCCTGAGAGCTCTGCTTCTGGCCTCCCAACTTCATTTTAAATGAAGTTTTTCTTTATTAATTTTTATAATACATATACCAGCTTCTTTGTAATAGCTGCCAAGAGCCAAAGCCGCAACCAGGGACCCAAATTTAGTCTCACTTTCACCTTTGGCTTTCCTTGTGAGCTCTCTATGTCTCTGTGTCCCCACCCCACTCTCCCTGTTCAGGCCACCATCTCATCTTGTATTGCAGTATTGCTATATTGCAATAGCATGAGAGCTGCTCTCCTAGTTCCAAAGTTACCCCCACTCCCATACCTAAATGTTCCCATAAATGTTAAGATCCTGGAACTGAATTCCTCAGACTGCCAGGATTCAAATGCTGATCTCACTTCTTACCCTCCCCTATCCTGTCTGAAGTCCTGTCTTACTCTCTAATGGGCAAATTGCCTAATCTCTCTTTGTCTCAGTTTCCATATATGTAAAACAGAGATGACGGCAATATCTATCTCAAATATTTATTATGAGGATTAAATGAATTGACACATGTAAATCACATCAAAATAGTACTCGGTACTTCATCTGCTCTTTTTGTATTCTATTTACCTTCCAAATAGAGTGATTTGCTATCTAACCACGTCATTTTCCATCCTAAATCCCTCCAGTGGATTCCCATGACCTTAAGTGAAGTCTGAATTCCTTACCTGGGCCTGCCCTTATCTACATTGCTGGGGCCTTTTCAGTGTCCCTTATCTCCTATACTGCAGCCAAGGGAATTCAATTCAGAGGACATTTGCACAGGAATGTCAAGAGAAGAAAGGGACCGCTGCTCCACTTTTGGATTTTTGAGTGGCAATGTGTATTGAAAGGCAATCTTTGGCCAGAATAAATAATTTTCTAAGTTCCTATATCTCCCATTAGCATGTCATGCTGGAGTAGATTGTAGATCTTCACTCTCAATCAAGAGTAGAGGAAACACAGGCAATAACCTAAGGAAGGTTCTACTACATGAAATGGAGCTTGTGGAAAAGCCCACCTCTTTCAGCCTGATGGACTTAGGCAAGAATTAGCAGAGGTTGGAAGGCCAGAGGTCAAGAGAGTAACTGATGTTTATCTTCTAAAACCCTGGGAGTGGGAATTTAGATAGATTGAGGGAAAAGCTGAGCATGCAGGGGACTTTGCCTTGCTTCCTTTTGAGGAGGAACTTGAATGAAAAGGGCAGAGAGAAGGCTTCACGTAGCACTTTTGAGCTTCTCTTAAGATCCTGGGTATAGTGCAAAGAGTCCCAAAGTCCCTTTGTTTTCCAAGAAAGGACAAGAAATGCAGCTGATGGACTGGCCAGGTCTCAGGAGAGTTTAACACTTCCAGCAGAGCCTGAGTGGGACTGGGTTAACTAATGAGTCCCCGTCCCTGTCCCTTCTGAGAGAAGTTCACTAGACGTTCACTGACCACATTCTACTACTTGTCACTCAGCACAAAAGACCCAGGGTTTAGATCAAACTAGATCTCAGAAGCTGAACTAGATAAGACATCTGAGGTGTACAGCCTGATCACCATGATGTAGTTATATGAGGGCCACCATACACCCATCACAATTTGGGGAAGGAACAGGGTACAGAGAAAGGATCTGAAAAACCAAAATGCCATGAGGTTCCCAGAAGAAACTGTATAAACCAGAAGAGTGAGACACTATCAAATAACAGCATCTAGGTGAGGGATGGAGGCAGGCAGGAGGTGAGAAGGTCTGGGGAAGCGGGAGCTGAAACAATGTGTGGCACAAAATGGAACGTTCGAGGAATCAGTGCTTGGTCCAAATGAAGTCATCATCATTGGAATGTGTCTTAACCATTAACCTGCCCAATAAAATCTGGCTCCAGAGACTGGGGTGGGGGTTTGAGGAGAGGGTGGGCAGTGACAGGGAGGAGAATAGGAAGTTGTAACAGAGATTGGGTTTATTGTTCAGGACTGTAAACCCAACACCTAACATGTGCCTATCTTAACATCAGTAGATGAATGAAGAAACAAACTGTGGACAATTCCTTTACAAAGGCTGGGAGTGGGGGACAGCAGCTGGAGAAGTCAGGTCTGTTGGATCCTATTGCACCACCTAATAGGTAATAAAAACAACAACAACAACATTGTTTTCTAATGATTTATCTGCATTTTCTATTATCTATGTTATTGAGGTTATTTATGTCTCTTGTCCAGGGCTGGTTTCATTGGCATGGGACCTGAGCAGTCACACAGGGTCGTGCTCTCGGAAAGGCCTGTCCTCACTTTAATGCTCTGCTGTCATCATCTTGAAATTGTTAATACATTTTTAACAAGTTCCCTCACTTTTTCATTTTGCACCGGGATCCACACATTACATTGCGGGTCCCGATTATATCTGTACGGCGGAACTACTACCGTACAATGGTGTGCCACTTAGCATCTCTTCCTAGTTCAGGGTTTAGGGTCCTCTGTTGGAAGCTCGAAATAGAACATGATGGACATTCACTAACACTAGACATCAGAGTGAGCACCAGCTGTAAAACGTTTACCAGCCCACCACTGGTCAGGCCACACTATATAAATGTAATGCTCATACATGCCCACCACAGGCCCACAGGCCCTTGTGGGTTTTGACAGAATTTCAGAGTCAGGAAAGGGCTTTTGCATAGCAGTTTACCATTTATTTGTGGTAATGAAAAACAAAACAATGTCTTCAACCTTAACATTATTTCAAAATCTAAATTCAGACCTCCTGTGCTGAAAATTGTCACACTTGAAATATGACATTCCAGGAAGGTGTAAAGAAGTCCTACTGAAGGAAGGTTGGCATCAATCCATAAAGGTTAGAAATCGGGAATTCCCCCGGCTAAGGTTCAACTGCTCTTCCCAACGGGCTTCCTCCTTCCCGGGGAAGCACCGGGCTCCCTCCCCAGGGACGCGCTAGGGGCGGGGCTTCAGAAAGCTCACCCTCTCCAAGGCCCTGGAGGATGCCCGCAAGCCCGCAGAGTGATGCAGTCCTGTCTGGAGACGCGCTGGGCGCAGCCCTTTTGCGTGGTTTTCCTGCTCTGCCTGGCCCTGGGGCTGCTACTGGTCCTCAGGCTCTACCTGCGGAGGCAGCAGCTGCTGAGAGACCTGAGCGCCTTCTCCAGGCCCTTACCACACTGGTACTTTGGCTACGAGAAGGTAAATGGAACGGAAGGGTGAGGGAGGATACCGGAAACCCGCGAGCAGAGAGGCGGCTGTTTCCTTACCTTCCTCCTGTCCTTCTGTCCTACACAGACTTATCCGGCCCAGCCTGTGGCTCTCCGCATCTTTTCATTATTCTAGACCTGCCCCCACTCAGTCCTGCAGGGAAAGGGAAACAGCCTGGAGCCCCTAGAGAGGAAACTTCAGGGCTGGGAAGGGGCTATTTCCAGAGACTGAATCCAGAAAAATAAAGTGTGGTGGAACTGCTCTACTTCAT
This sequence comes from Lyroderma lyra, assembly GCA_004026885.1. Lineage (NCBI taxonomy): Eukaryota > Metazoa > Chordata > Mammalia > Chiroptera > Megadermatidae > Lyroderma > Lyroderma lyra. The sequence goes on from PVJL010007025.1 coordinate 27,613, forward strand.
CACTCTTTCACTTATGTACTGCACTTTAAAACGACTTCCATATGAACTGCTTAAAAAAAAAAAGTATTATCCTGAATAATACTTAATTGTTGAAAATGTGAAAAATTGGACACAATGGTAGTCCATTCTCACCAGAGAAAATTAACTTTCTTTCCCTAAGATTCTTGTGAAGTAGGGAGCAGTCCCAGCCAATCACTCAAAAAATAGTGACAGATTGAAATTTGTAAGGTAGGTGAAGATCGTTTTCTTTGGGTCTCTTCGGTTCTTTAAATCCACTCACAACCCTGATTCCCTGTTTTATTAAAAACAAACTAGTAATTCTTTTAAATACATTATTCTCTAAAACCATGTAGAATACAAAAAGTGAGTTACAAACCACCGTTACAATAATACTAGCTTTTATACTCACCCACGTATTTACCATTATTGAGATCCTTATTTCTTCATACAGCTTTTAGTTACTGGCCAGTGTCCTGTCATTTCACCATGCAGAACTCCTTTCAGCATTTTTTTGCAGGGCAGGTCTAGTGGTAAATAAGTTCCCTTAGCTTTTGTCTACCTGGGAATGTCTTAATTTCTACCTCAATTTTGAAGGACAGTTTCATTGGATATAGGACTCATGTTTAACATGTGTGTGTGTGTGTGTGTGTGTGTGTGTGTGTGTGTGTGTGTGTTGGGAGGTGTGGGGGTATATGTAGCACTTTGAATATATCAGTCTGTCTTCTGTCCTCCAAAGTTTCTGATGAGACATCTACTGGTAATCTTATTGAGGATCTCTTGTATTCAGGAGTCACTTCTCTCTTGCTGCTTTCAAGGTTTTCTTTTTGTCTTTGGCTTTCAAAGGTCTCTTTGAGTTCATCTTACTTAGCGTTCACTGGGTTTCTTAGAAGTTTATATTCATGCCTTTCATCAAATTTGGGGAGTTTTCAACCATTATTTCTTCAAATATTCTCTCTGCCTCTTTCTCTCTCTCCTTCTGGGATTGTATGTTAGCCTGCTTGATGGTGTCTCACAAGTCCCTTAGTTCTGTTAACTATTCTTCAGTCATTTTTCTTTCTGTTTCTCAAACTCTAATTTCCGTTGTTCTATATTCAAGTTCATTGAATCTTTCTTGTCTGTGATCATATCTGATTTTGAATCCTTATAGTGAGTTTTTCCTTTCAGTTATTGTACTTTTAATCTCCAGCATTTATTTTTGGTTTCTTTTTGGATTTTCTATCTCTTTATTGATTCTATTTTTTATATTCCATTCATGCATCACTTAAAATTTTTTTCTTTACATATTCCTTTAGTTCTTTGAACATCTGTAAGATAGTTGTTTTTAAGTCTTTGTCCAGTATTGCTGCCCTAGAGTCTTTTTCAAGAGCAGTGTCTGTTGATTTAATTTTTTCCTCTGAATGGGCCATATTTTCTTGTTTCTTTGTGATTCTTTGTTGAAAGCTGGACATTTCAGTCTAATATGGTAACACAGGAATTTGGATTTTTTCCCTTCCCAAGGGTTTGTTGGAGGTTTTTGTTTTGTTTATTTATTTTAATTGTTGGAAGCCCTCTCTGTCACAAGGGCCATCATGAGGTGCACACTTAATGTCTTCTCAGGCCTGTGCCTTGTCTTGGGCATGGTCTGTCACTTTGTAATTTGCCTTGTATGTTCAATTGCTTTTGAATGTCATAGTCTTTCATGTCTGTCTCAAAGGGGAAAAAAAGACCAGGAGGGAAAGGAACCAACCCTTTAAATTTCCTAGAAGTCACTTCAGTCACTGAGAAAAGGGGAGCTTGCAACAGTGGGGAGAGGTGCAACAGCAGTGGTCACTGGCCTCTTGGTCTTTACCTCTGTGATCAGAAAAAGGGATCAGTGATCAGAACACCAATTCCCAATATTTGGAGGACAGGGAACTCCTCCCCTCCATCCCCGCCACCCTGCTCCCAAAAGTTGCCAGCAGCTGTCTGCCGTGGGGCTAGGGTGGGGAATGAGTAACTGCTACTGTGTGAAGAGCTGAAATTGCTGTGTACAGTCCCCATTGAAACCTTCCCCTTCAGTAGACTCCAGAGTTCCAAAATAGGTACATCAGACAGATTACCGGTACTTCCTAGTCTACCATCTTTCCAGAATTCTCCCCTTTCTTAATTTTAATCCTTGTTATTGGACCCTTTCTTTCCCTCTCCCTAATGGTTTTAAGGTCTTCACTTTGCTTCTGGTATTCTAAAATTTAATTGTGATGCACCTAGGTGTGGCACCTAGGCTTCCCCCCCCCCCCTTCATTATACTTGATACTTGGTTGGCAATCTTTTTTTTATCTAGAAACTCAACATTCATCATATTTATCTTTGTTAAATTTCTTCAGGATAAGACCCTAAGACAAGGATTCAAGAGCAAATATTTTAGAGATGATGACTAGAAACTTTGATAATGGATCAGGCAGGTGAGATAGGAATGGGAAGACAGTCAACATAAGGTTGGTTCTCAAGTTACCATTGTGGAAAACTAGTTTAATCCCACAGGGACCTCTGGTAGCCAGTATATCTAACTCCTGCCTAAAGAGTAAAGGATCTGGGGCATTTGTAGACTAACTTCTGATAGTCACTGGTGGAAGGTTGATCCTCAAGGACATTAAATTCCCAGCACTTCTGGACTGTTATGCGCAGGCAGCAAAGCATGTTCCCATGGTCAGGGACAACCCTTAGATTAATAAATGCAGATTCTAGTTATGGTATGCATTACAGTGGTAAGGATGAAGAGTTAGGGACAGGACACTAACTGTGGATTTCTTGAATACTTCCTCCCCATCACCTTCTCAATTTTTCTTTTCTCTCTTTTTAGAACTCCTATTGGTTGGATATGGACCTTCTGCATTGAGCCTCTATTAAAACAAAACAAAATAAAACAAAAAACTTTGCTTCTTGATTTATCTTCTTACAATTTCTACTAAAAACATTTTTTTTTAAATTTGGCTATCATAATTTAATTTCCAAGAGCTCTGTCTTATTCTCCATTTATTATTGTATCAGTTATCTTATGATATATTTTAAAATTGGTAAAACTCAGTGGTTTAAGACAACAAGGAAGCCCAATTTATCTTTTCTTATTGCTTGTGCTTCTGTTATGATATCTAAGAAACCATTGCCAAATCCAGGGTTAAATCCTTATGTTTCCTTCTAAGTGTTTTATAGTTTCAGCTTTTTCATTTAGATCTTTGATCCATTCTGAGTTAATTTTTGTATATTGGATGAGGTAGGAGTTCAACTTTATTCTTGTGCATGTGGTTATCCAGTTATCCCAGTACCATTTATTAAAAAGATTCTTCTTTCCCCCATTAAATTGTTTTGGCACCTGAGTAAGAGAAACCTGGTCTTCCTCCTGTGTATCTCCTTTACACTCACACTACTAATCTCCACACTCACACTTCTGACACCAGATGTGTTACAGTTTTCCCCACACCAAGCAATTCTGTGATACCAGCTACTTCCCACTCCCACCAGCTTCATTTTTTACAAGAAGCAGAAATAAACTAATCTTCTTGTCAGTGATTTAGTGGAACTATTTAAATGAGCCATTAGCAATCTGCTTATCAGGCAAAATGTTCACTTCTGATGTCAATACTTGTACCCTGATTTATAAATGTTGATAGCTGAGAGTTTTGTATCTGAGTTTGCGTCAAGCTTCATACACCTGTATAAATGAGACTTCTAGTGTTATAAGGGGAGAGAATTGGATTTTCTTTGTAGATGGAGTTGGCAGGTTTTTAAAGAGAAGCATTTACTATTGAGGCATGAGAAAGAATCACTCATCAATAATTAGAAAAAGGGAAAGGGAGAGGAAATGGTAGGTCATGCTCACCCTACTAACAGTTAGCTTCACACATAGGAAAAAAATCTGTTTCAGGCCAGGGATATGACTTGGCTCTCTCCACTCCTCTGTTGGGAAAACAGCTCACAGTGTATGTCATTTGATAGTGACTTTGGGGAGATAACTTACATCCAAATTGAGAAGATAAATACACTAACTTTGTTTAGAATATTATACCCCAAGCCTAGAAATCCCAAGAAAAACATGTTTACCCACTTCCAGAAGAAAAGGTCAGGCCCCTCTTTCTGTGTGATCTTATCCACACCTTGAACTTGGTTTATGTATATGAAAAGGGATGAGTCTAGACTGGCTAGCATCTCTGATTTCCTTTATTTTTTCACTGCAGTTATTGCAGGATGACCCTTTCAAGAAACTTGTGGAGACTGTCAAAGAATACCCATGTGCTGTTCCTTTCTGGGTTGGGCCATTTCAGGCATCTTTGTTTATCTATGACCCGGACTATGCAAAGATATTTCTGAACAGAACAGGTAAGAAAAGCGATGAATCCCAAGAACCTCATCTTGCTAGAAGTGATGTGCACAACCCACAGGCAAGATTCTAAAGGAATTATGTAGCAAAGATTAGTATTGGGCCTTGAAGAAACACTGAGGTAGTGTAGAGAAGTTTTCCACCAATCCTGAAGGGCATTCCCATATCCCACAGTCCCTTGTTTAGATCAGACTTTCATAGGTCACTGTATCTTAAAGCCTAACTGGCACCATCAGATCACCAAAGGCTTTTTTTTGCCTCTTTTGGTTTGTGATTTCAGTGTCAGCAACACTCCCCACCCCCAGCCCCTTTCTTGAGTATAGTCTTCAGGGGCATTCAAAAGTAGCTCTGCCTCTGTTGGTTCAGTGTGCAAACCTGAATTCTAGATTATTACTTTACCCAGTCTAACCTTTTCCTTGTGGCCCAAATTTTGTTTTTGTTTTCTGCACATTTTTTAACTGTTCCTTTTGGGTGCATGATGCATCTGACTCCCCCATCCAATTCTTTCTCAAGGCTTCCATGGTAAATTGTCCCATAGCACAAAACTGAAATGTGCAATTTTTGCTCCATTAACTTTGTAAACTAAGGTCTGATATTCTAATTTTTCTTCCCTGTGCCATTGTCTTCAATACTCTTAGCAAAACCTAATAAAAGAAAACAGCTTTTTTCATCTTTCCTGTTTCTTCAGTTCTCTCTGAATGATTTCACGTTCTAAAAGGATAACAGCTGTAAAACACCTCCACATTCAGAGTTCAGAAGAACCTCAAGAGGCATTTGTACCTTGCTTTCCTCTAATGCTATTTTTTGTTTTTTTTTCTGCTTGACTCTCTAGATCCCAAATGCAGCTACGTATACAAGTTGTTGGTTCCATTCCTTGGTACGTATGTGCAGATGAGATGGGCAGGCCACTCTCTCCCTAGAAATCCCCCTTCTGTAGCAGAGTACTCCAAAGAAACTCCAATGGGAATTCAAAGCATTAAGAGTATGGTAGTTCTATACTGCAAGTTGTCTACAAGGAAGGTCAAGAGGGAGTGCTAAGGTCAACATAGCACAACTTCCTAGGAACCCTCCTTGTCCATTTCTCTCCCCTAAGTCTCATTCTCAGGGCAGCATATGTGTGAATCTGCCCCATCCTTTCCTCTCTCTTGTTTTATTGAATTCTTCCCTTTCTTTTTGGAGTTCCTCTATTTTCATAGGCAATTCAGTAAAATTTTACTCTGAGTATGGTTTGGAAATAATCCATGAGCAGATGAATTAAGACTTTTAGTCATATAATTAGTGTTTATGTTAGACAAGGAAGGAAATAAATGAAAGTATACAGGTTTTTGATTCAGAGCTATTTAGTTTGAATCCTGCTGCCCACCCCCTACTAACTTGTTGAGTGTGGTCTTAGGGAAGTCAATTAATCTCTTGAAGCCTCTGTTTCCTCATCTTTGAAAATGAGGAAGAGAGTTACATTCCTGGGCTGTTGTGAGGATTAAATGAAACATATTTTTAGCACTTAGGGCAATGGTGGGCAATGGCTGGCATTGTACCAGTTTTGGACTATACATTGCAAGCCTGGGATATTGTTAGCCCTCAATGAATGATGGCAATTATATATTAATAAACTTTAAGGTTATTTTAAACAAAAGCTTTAAAGACCTCCCTGGTAAAAGAAAATTGTGAGGCATTAGCCTTGATGAGTATTTGCATTTTGTATATCATTATAGGCATGAAGCACAGCCTAAGGGCTCAAGGAGGAGATATCTTGGGACAGAGTTCCTTATGAATTTTGTGCTCACAATAAAGTTTACAAGTCAGTTTGGAGTGAGAGAAAAATGAATATTTGTTTTGTTTCTACTGAGAGCTAGAGACCAGGCTAGGTGCCTAATATGCACTTTCATTTAATCTGCACAGCAACCCAGTGAAGTAGATATTTATCATACTTTATCATTGAGAAAACCAAGCCTCAGGAAGGTTAAGGGACTCACTCAATTATTACACAGGTAGTAAATGATGATTTCAAGAGTAGCACTCTAATCGGGTTTCAAAACGTGGGTTCTTTCTCACATCATCCCAGATGTAAGCATCAAAACTCATCTCGACTGTAATATATAAGCATTATTTTTGTATTCCACTGTGTCGTGATGACCTGTGCTTCACAGTTCATGGTGTCTGTCTTCCTCACCTCTTCTTCCTCAACTCATCTAATAAAATGTCATGAGGTTTGTGCCTTTTATTTCTCAAGGAGAAGGACTACTGAATCTAAATGGACCCAAGTGGTTCCAGCACCGACGCCTAATAACTCCTGTATTCAATTTTAACTTCTTAAAATCATACGTCGAGGTGATGGTTAATTCTGTGACCATAATGCTGGTAAGTGAAGGGACAAAGTGGTCTGGTATATTGCAAAATGCTTCCAACAGGGACTGAATTAGACAGATTTAGTGGGTCATGAAAGTCAAAGGGGGGTGACTTCTAGAAATTACTCACCAAGCCATAGGTGTCTATGTAAACTTTTGCTATGTTTCTTTTGGGTAATAAAAAAAAGTGAAGATCTGGTTGTCTGTCTCAGATATATTTTGAGATGCTAGAGCAGTAAACCAAGGGCCAAGGAGTAGATTCAAACGGTAATGCTATAGGTGACAGGTAAGGAGATCTGGAACAGCTATGATAACTTCAGATTCAGGGGAGACTCAGATTTACCATGAAATATGAACTGGACTTGAATATGTGGATGACATGGGTAAGGGAAGCTAGCAAACTAAGTTAGTGTGAGCGAAGGGATGGGTTAGAAAGGCCTTGTCCGCTGGCCGTAAATGACCTAGCAAATGATAAATATCTAATAAGTGTGCACAGTCACAGATGTGAGTCTCCTACCATAGGTAGCAGAAGGTTATGAGGAGCTGACTTGCACCTTTCCAAAGGAGAGGGAGGAGGATGCAGAAGAAATGTCCCTTTGAATAGTCCCTGATTTATAAATGAGTTCTATCCAAAACTCCACTTGTACATTAGGTATATATAATTCTTGAGACGTTATTTTTCAATGCCGTTTGACATACAATATTATATTGGTTGCAGGTGTACAGCATAGTGAAGGGTTGTTTATATAATTTACAAAATCCTCATTTTGACACATCTAGTTCCCCTCTGACACCATACACAGTTAAAATGTCAATCAAATAGTTTCCGCAGCCAGATAAGTGGAACCCCTTCATCTAAAGAGAATGAAACTACCAAAACCTCATTAATTGGGGCTCTTGAACATTTGCCTGCTCAAGCCTGCTCCTACCTCTTAGAAGTGTAGTTTGTTTCCACTTGCCATTCAAGGCCCTTGAGCCATTCTCCTGCTCGTGCCCACTCCTACTTTATTAGAGTCCACTTTCTATTTCTAATAAACTACTCTTTCACCACTTAAAAAAATGTTATTGACTGTCTTCCCTATGCTGCACTTCACATCCCTGTGTCTATTCTGTGACTGTGAATTTGTACTTTTTGATTTCTTCCCCTTCCCCCCACCCCACCACTCCAGCTCCCCTCCCATCACCCCAACAAATCTAGTACCCAGCTGACACCACACACAGTTACTGCAACCTTATTGACTATATTCCCATGTTATACTCTATATCCCCCATGATTATTGCCTTGTAACAACCAAACTGAACCTCTCAACTCCTTTCCCTTATCAACTCTCCCATCTCTCTTCCCACCTTAAAGAAGTCCCTCTGACATTCTTTGTGGTACTGGTTTGGTGGTGATGAACTCTGTTAGCTTTTTCTTATCTGAGAAGCTCTTTATCTGCCCTTCAATTTTGAATGCTAGCCTTGCTGGATATATTAATCTTGGTTGTAGATCCTTGGTTTTCATTGTGTTGAATATTTTCTGCCATTCCTTTCTTGCTTGCAAAGTTTCTAATGAGAAATCAGTTGAGAGTCAAATGAGAGTTACTACTTGCATTTCTCTTGCTGCTTTTAGAATTTTCTCTTTTTCTTTAACTTTTGCCATTTTAATTATGATGTGTCTTGGCATGTCCCTGTTGGGCATCATCTTATTTGAGATTCTGTGTTTCCTGGGCTTGTATGTCTATTTACTTCACCAAAGTAGGAAAATTTTCAGACATTATTTCTTCAAATAAGTTCTCAATCCATTGCTTTTTTCCTTCCCCTTCTGGTAATCCTATGATGCAAATGTTATTGCGTTTACTGTTGTACCAGAGGAATCTCAAACCATTCTTGTTTTGTTCGGATTCTTTTTTCTATTTGTTGTTCTGATTGAATGTTTTCTGCTGGCTTTTCTTGCAAATCACTGCTTTGTGCTTCTGCTTCATCTAATCTAGTGACTTCTTTTATTCCAGTCTTTATTTCAGTTATTGTAATCTTTATTTCTTCCTGGTCCTTTATAATGGTTTGTATGCCTTCTTTTATGCCTGCTATCTTTCATTGAAATTATCAGTAAGTCCCCTGAGTGTTTTTATAATCATTGTTTTGAGCTCTATCTCTGATGGGTTGTTTGTCTCCATCTCATTTACTTTGATTTTCTGTTGTTTGAATTTATTTTGAGCTCCCTTTCTCTGGTTTCTCATTCTGGCAGCTTCTCTGTAGATATTCTGCTCCTTAACCCAACACTCACTGTTGCTGTTTTTTTGGTGTTCACTGCTATTACTGGGCAGGCAGGGGTCTTCGGGTGAGAGGTGGCCAGGGTTTGCATCTTTGTTTTCTTTCTGGGGCTGCAGGGCTGCAGAGCTGTGCAGGTCACATGGGCGTGGTTACACTTTTATGTTCTCGGATTGCCTCGAGGACTCTGCCCTTAGCCTTGGGGTCAATCATGTATGCTGGTCTCTCAGACTGTGCTGGTTGTATGCCAATAAGGAAGTCAGCAGCCTCCTCTTTTTTTCCTTCCCAGGCTGAAGTGAGGTCAGGCTGCGTTTTGTGAGGATGGACAACCAGGGTTCACACCTTTGTATTCTGCCTGGAGCTGCAGGGCCATGAGGGCAGTACAGGCGTTTGCCTTTCTGTTCTTGGTTTGCCCCGAGGTCTCTGCCCTGAACCTTGGGGTCAGCTTTTCTGTATGCTGGTTCCTCAGACCGTACTGGTTGTGGGCCAAGAAATGCATGCAGCCTGCTCTTTCTTTCTTCTTCCCAGCCCAAGTGAAGTTGCTCCCTCTCTTCTTGGACCCAGAGTGAAGTCTGCCTGCTGCATATTGCAGACTGGTCTGTACCTCCTGGGGGCCAAAGGGAGGTCTGGTTGTGGTATCCCATGGCCCCAGCCTCTGGGCCTCCTGTTCTCTGTCCTGCAGACGGAGTGAGGTCCTGAATGCTCACCTATTCCTTTCATCTCTCTCTCTCCCCCAGTGGTAGAGTTCCAAGTGGGGACCCACATGTGGCCTGCGTCTTTGCACTTCCCCTTTTTTCCCTCCATTTGCCCCTCTGCCCACCTGCAGATACTTTGATGAGACGAGTAGTTCTCTTAATTGTGTTTGTGCATTGTGTAGGGAGTCCTTAGTTGAATTATAGATGTTTTATTCATTGTAGTCTCCAGGAAAGTTTTTTAGGGGGTCCTTCTCATGCCACCATTTTGATTCTCCTCTTGTCTACATGATATATTTTTAATTTTTAAATTGTACTTATTTTAAAATCAGACAAGTACGTCACTAATACAGTTTCAACATAAACCCTTCCAACAAACAAAGCCAAAGTTTTCCTCCTCCTTCATCTGCAAGCCCGTCCCTTTTCCCAAGAAAGACCCGCCATTGCCAGCTGATTGGCTGGGTTCTCAGCCAAGCTCACAGAAGCAGACTTAACCTGAAGTCTGCTGGGATTGCAGTAAAGTGCTCATGTGAGTGTTCGAGGTAGAAAGCTGGAGGTACGTGTTAGAGTGGGAGGGGGCATGCTCTTCCAATGCTGGTGCTGTGCAGCTGTACTCACCATTGCATATCAGTCAACGGTGGTAAACCCCATTTGATAAACCATTTCTATCTCCCTCATTTTTCGGTCCCTCATGTTCCTGATATTCCTCTCACAGCTCCTGCCCCAGTTGAATCGTGCCAAATTGCCTCCAGCTTTGATCCTCCTTTTTGATCTCGTTTCTCCTAAACTCACTTTCTGTACTCAGGAAAACTTAACAACTAAATTTACACATGTAAAAGGCTTTTAAAAGCAATCTCTTTGCCATTTTCCCCCATAGCTTCCAAATTCTTAGCATCTATCTGTAGGCATAGGTGCTCAACAAATGTCAGTTGATCTGAACTTAAACATTTAGATTTATTTGTATTTTTACACAAATAATGTTTATTATGACAAATACATTTTCACTAGGGTACTATTTTGTGGCAGTTTAAGCCACAAAACATTTTAGGTAGTGCGAGTATCTCATTTAGGGTAGGGTTTGGGGGAATAAAGTGGACACAGGCAGAACTCAGCTGGGAGCCAGCTCCCTGTTCATGGCCTCTCCCTGTCCCCCACTTCTGAATCAAAAATGTTTCTTTTTTAAAGGTTCCAAGTTTATTTTAAGTATGGTTATGGTGATTGAGAGTAGTGATGGGGTGAGGTGTCTAACAGTTTGGGGACTGAAGATGGAAGAAGCCCTGGGGAGACCTCTTGTAATTATGGGGATCAGACATTGTCTGTTTTAAAGCAGAGTAATAGTAATAATTGAAAGGCCAAAGATACTTCATTTAGTCATTTACTGGACATCTGGTTTGCTCCATGTTATTTCTCACCCAGCAGGATGTATTTTCCCCCCTTCCTCATGTCAAAAAAACACTTGGCTTGTTTACTTACTTGTATGACTTTTGGCTCTTGCTAGGTCAGACAGGGTCAGGAAGGAGATTTGAGATAAAGGCACTTTGATGATGGTAATGTTCTTTTTCTTAACCTCGTGTGCCAGGGTAAGTGGGAAAAGATCTGTGATACTCAGGACACCCTTGTGGATGTCTATGAGCATATTGGTTTGCTGACCCTGGACACAATCATGAAATGTACTTTCGGCCAGGAGACCAACTGCCAAATAAGCAGGTCAGTGACAAGAGGGCAAAGAAGACATTTGTTTGCTATTGTCTAAATCATTTACTGACATAGCCCCCCTTTCTCTCTAGCACCCATGATCGTTATGTAAAAATGATATTTGAAGTCTCCAAAATCATCTTTTCCCGCCTCTCCAGTTTCTTACTTCGCCATGACCTAATTTTCAACTTGACCCCTGACGGCCGCTGCTTCCAAAAGTTAAACAAATGTCTGCATCAGTACACAGGTATTTTTTGGGTTTGGGTTTGCCCAGGTACATAACTGTTTGTGTCTGTGTAGAGGAATAGGCCTCAATGTGAAAAGAGGAAGAATTCCTGTTCTTAATGGAGCCTTTATGTGGACACTGCTCAAATGAAATACAAGTCCCTGTGAAGAATTTGCTACATCCATAGTAGTAGTCTTATGAGAAATTTTCTCTATATTTTACAGTTTTATTATGTACAATATTTATGAATACACATATAACGTTAACAAGTGGGCATTTAATATTTGAAAGCATACATAGCATATGACTTTTCATGCCATGGTTACAATAGTAATGCAAGCTAAAACTATTCATGCAACATAGGATTGAATAGAAGAACAGAGTCTACATGGACATACATGTAAAGGAAGGGGGGAAAGGAGGAGTTGTCCAATGGGTATAAAATTGGAATTATGGAAGATAATAAGGTCTAGAGATCTGCTGTACAGCACAGTGCCTATAGTTAACAATACTGTATTATACACTTAAAATGTGTTACGTGGGTAAATCTCAGGCTAAATATTCTTAACAGAATTAAAAAAATAAAGGAGTGTAAAAGAAGGTTGGTTTACATATGACTTTACTCATTTGTGGAACATAAAGCTGAAAGCAACAGAGAAACAAAAAACTCACGAACACAATCAATAGTTTAGTGCTTAGTGGTTATCTGAGGGTGTGAGGGAAGGGGGCAGGAAAGAAGTGACAGGGACACAAATATATGGCGATGGAAAGAGAACTGACTCTGGGTGACGAACACATAACACAACACATAGATGATGTATTGTAGAATTGTACACCTGGCACCTGTGCAATTTTTTACTAACCAGTGTCACTCCAATAGATTTAACAATAAAAAAAAGAAGTTTGGTTCAAAAATAAATAATTTTAGCAAAACAGAGACATAAAAGTTAAAATAGATTAAGCTTTCTTAAACAATTCAACATTACTTTTCATGAACACCATTGTAGAGAATATTTATCAAATAGTTCATTAATTCTTCTTCAGCTCTACCACTTACTAGCAGTGTGACTTTAGGCAAGTTACTTATTGCTTTGTCTCAGTTTCATCTGGAAAAGACAATAAAAAAGAAATAGGTTTGTGATGATGATTATATATGTTAATAAATGTAAATCACTTCAGACAGTTCCTAGAACTGAATAAATGTTAAATATAATTAAAAAAACAAAAACAAAATATATTTGCCCCAGGAAATTTGCAAGACACACCTACATATGTACACTCTCACACAAATATACACACATGAACATAGATTTTATAAGAAGAACACTCTGATAAGCTGGTTAGAAACAATTTAAGACACCAGTGGGCATTATACATAGCAGTAGTTCTCAAGCCTGTTCTGATCACGGCCCACACAGAAAATGTTAATATTTGTGTGGTTCATTGACATAAATAGGGGATTTTGTGGCATCTACACAGGACTTGGTGGAAAAGTTCTTTACATTTTCTTTATATTAGATAATTGTGATTAAAAAAATAAACTGTAAAGTGTTAGGGAAATTTTGAAATGTTAAATTTGTTAAGAATGAAAACCTCAATTTTTAAAATTTTTATTTGGTCAAAACTGTCAATATTTTTTTCTCACTGCATCTTGATTTTGTGTAATATTCAAAAGCCTTCCCCTATTCTAAGATATTTCAACCATGGCACTAAAAATGAAGTCTTTGTTGTGAGCAGCTGTCCTGTGCTTTATAGGATGGTGAATCCCTGACTTCTGCCTACTCAATGCCAGAAGGACTCTGACAGTTGTGGCAACCAAAAATGTCACCAGACATTGCTGAATGTTTCCTGATATAAAAATTGTCCCTGGTTGAGAACTACTGTTCTATACCCAGACTGTAGAAAAATTCATCCATGTTTTTTTTTTAGAGCTTATATGGTTTTGTTCTTTCCAAATTTATATCTTTCATCCATTTACACATTAGCCATATATATGATGTGAAGTGTTGATGTAATTTTTCCAAACAATTATCCAATTGTCCCATCACCATTTATTTAGAAATTCCATCTTTTCCGGTAATTTTAGATAATCATTTCTATCACGTTATAAGTTGACATATGTACTTGGGCCTATATCTGGACTTTTCTATTCCATTGGTCTGACTATTCATGTGCTAGAATCACACTGATTTATTTAAAGAGATTTTGCAGTATTTTTTAAATGAAAACTGTCTTTTAGAGAGTTTGGATTTTACAGAAAATTGAGTAGAAAGCAGAGAGAGTTCCCGTATTTTTTCTTATCTCCCTCCACACGTGCGCATGCGTGCGTGCACGCGCGTGCGCGCGCGCACACACACACACACACACACACACACACACACATACACACACACACACAAATAAATATACACAATTTCCCCTATTGTTAATGTCTTGCATTAGTGTGGTACATTTGTTATAATTGATGAGTCAATATTAATGTGTTATTAGTAACTAAAGCCTATAGTTTAGGGTTCACTTTTTATATTGTACACTCTATGGTTTTTGAAAAATGTACAGATGTGTATCCATCATTACAATATCATACAGAATAACTTCACTGTCCTAAACACTTCCCTGTGTTCCACCTATTTAACTCCCTCTTCCCTAACCCTGAACTTCGGGCAACCACTGATTTCTTTTTTTAACTCTATAGTTTTACCTTTTCCGTCATTAGTTGGAATCATACTGGATATAATCTTTTCAGATTGGTTTCTTTCACTTAACAATATGCATTTAAAGTTCCGTCATCTATTTTAATGGCTTAATAGTGCATTTCTTTTTATTGCTAAATAATATTCTATTGTTTGAACATACCCATAGGTTGTTTACCCATTCACCTGTTGAAGAATATCTTGATTGCTTCCAAGTTTTGGCAATATTGAATAAAACTGCTATAAACATTAGTGTGCAAGTTATTGTGCAGATGTGTTTTTAACTCCTTTGGCTAAATACAAAGGAGCGTGATTTCTGCATGGTATGGTAAAAATGTGCTAGTAGTGTAGGAATCCACCAAATTGTCTCCCAAAATGGCTATGTCTTTTTGCATTCCCACCAGCAATGAATGAGAGTTCTGTTTCTCCACATCTTTGCCAGCATTTGGTTGCCAGTGTTCTATATTTTGACCATTCTAACATGTGGAGAGATACCTCATTGTTTTAATTTGCATTTCCTTGATGACATACAATGTGAGCATCTTTTCATTTGCTTATTTGCTATTTGCGTATCTTCTTGAATGAGATGTCTATTAAGGTTTTTGGCCCATTTCTTAATTGGATTTTTTCCTTATTTTTGACTTTTGAGTTCTTTATATATTTTGGATAACAGTTCTTTATTAAAAGTGTCTTCTGCAAATATATGCTCCTAATATGTGGCTTGTCTTTCCATTCTCTTATGAAAACTGCTGAGCAGAAGTTTTTAATTCTAATGAAGTCCAACTTATTGATTTTTTTCTCCCTCTCATGGATCATGCTTTTGGGGTTGCACCTAAAAAGTCATTGCCAAATCCAAAGTCACATATTTTCTTTTATGTGTTACTAGGAGTTTTACAGTTTTATATTTAGGTTGATTATTTATTTTACATTAATATTTGTGAAAGGTGTAAGATCTATGTCTAGATGCATTTTTGCACATGAATGTTCAGTTGTTCCAATACCACTTATTGAAAAGACTATCTATTCTCTATTGAACTGCTGTTCATTCACTCCTTTGTCAGATATCCCTTGGCTATATTTGTACGGGTCTGTTTCAGGCTTTTTATCCTGTTCCATTGATCTATATAGCTCTTTTTTGACCAATACTAGACTGTCTTCCTTACTGTTATTTTAGAAAGGTCTTGAATTCGGGTAATGTCAGTCCTTTGATTTTGTTGTACTTTAAGATTATATTGGCTATTCTGGGGCTTTTGCCTTTTCATATAAACTTTATAATCAGTTTGTTGATATCCACAAAAAAAATTGTTTTTGTTTTTTTGTATGTGGGTAGTTCCCTGGTTGGGAATTGAACCCAGGCCACAGCGTTGACAGTGCCAGTGCCAAAGCCTTAAGCCATTGCACCACCAGGGAACTCCTGTTGTTGTTGTTTTTTTTAATTGTGATAGTGTTGACTCTATAGAGCAAGTTAGGAAAAACACTTTATTGAGTCTTCCTGTTCATGTACATGGACTATCTCTCAATTTATTTAGATCATTTTTTATTTCTTTTATCAGAATTTTGTAGTTTTTCTTATATAGGTCTTATACATATTTTGTTAGATTTATACTTAAGTACTTCTTTTTTTGGTGCTAATTTAAATGGAATTTTGTTTTAAATTTCAATTATTTATAAAATAATTAATTGACTTTTATGCATTAACTTTGTATTCCGCAATCTTACTATAATTGCTTATTAATCCCATGAGGTTTTCGTTGATTCTTTGGGAATTTTTACATAGACAATTATGCTATCTATGAAGAAAAGGAGTTTTATTTCTTCCTCCCCAATCTATATATTATGACGTCTGACAATTATGTTCTTGAACTTGCCACTGTGCTTACATTGGCAGCACTGTATAAACCACTGTGTAAGGTTTCACAACCTTGATATATCTGTGTCTTACAGCTGTGTTCATGCCAGTGTGTGGCAGTGTCTTGCTGAGTGGCATTCATTACTGTTTGTTGCGTATTTTTGTGTGCTGTCATGAGAAAGTTAGGGCTTGAATTAGAGCAATGAGCAAACATTAAATTTCTTGTTAAACTTGGCAAGAATGGAAGTGAAATCAAGGACATGTTGTTTTAAGTTTATAGGGATAATGCCATGAAGAAAATGGCAGTGTACAAATAGATTAAACATTTTTCTGAGAGGAGAGAAAGCATCACTGATGAAGAGAGGTCAGAGCAGCTAGTAATGAGCTGAATTGATGAAAACATCACAGAAATTCATCCAATTGTGTGTCAGAATTATTGGCTGACTGCGAGAAGCATAGCAGACCAAGTAAACATTGATAGAGAAACGGTTAGTAAAATCTTAACTGAAAATCTTGGCATGAGAAAGGTGTGTGCAAAAATGGTTCTGAAGGAGCTCATCAATGAACAAAAGCAAAGGAGAGTTGTTTGCCAAGACCTTTTGGAGAGACAAGACAATGTTTAGGGCCATCTTATCACTGGTGATGAAATATAAGTGTACCAATACAATCCTGAAACACAGCATCAAAGGGCACAATTAAAGTCAGCCAATTCTTCATGACTAAAAATATTCCATCAGTTCAAATCAAGAGTCAAAACAATGTTGCTAACCTTTTTTTTTTGATATCAGAAGGATTGTTCATTATGAGTTTATACCAACTGGACAAACAGTCAACTAAGTTTACTATTTGGAAGTGCTGAAAAGGCTGCAAGAAAAAGTTAGATGAAAATGAGATGAACTTTTCACAAACAATTCATGGCTCTTGCATTATGACAATGCACCAGCTCACTGTCTGTGAGGGAGTTTTTAGCTAGTAAAAAATAAACTGTAATGGAACACTCTCCCTACTCATCTCTGGCCTCCAATGACTTTTTTCTTTACCCAAAGATAAAGGAAATATTGAAAGGAAGACATTTTGGTGACATTCAGAACATCAAGGGTCATATAATGACAGCTCTGATAGCCATTTTAGAAAGAGTTCCAAAATTGCTTTGAAGTGTGGACTAGGTGCTGGCATCAGTGCATACTTTCTGAAGGGGAGTACTTTGAAGGTGACTGTAGTAATATTCAGCAATGAGGTATATAGCACTTTTTCTAAGACGAGTTTTCCAACTTAATTGTCAAACCTTACATTTTCTTTTCTTGACTTATTGTATTAGCTAGGACTTCCAATACAAAGTTTCATAGGAGTGATGAGAAGGGACATCCCTTGTCTTGTATCTGATCTTAGTTGAAAAGCATCTAGTTTCTCACCATTAAGTATGATGTAAGCTGTAGGGTTTTTGTAAATTTTATTTATTAATTTGAGGAAGTTCATTCTCTATTTCTATTTGCTGAAAGGGTTGCTTGTTTGTTTAAATCATGAAAGGTATTGTAGTTTGTCACTTTTTTCCTACATCTTTCGATATGGTCATATAATTTTTCTTCTTTAGCTTATCAATGTGATAGATTACATTAATTGATTTTTGAATGCTAAACCAGTCTTAAATGTGGAAGCAATCCAAGTGTTCATTAATGAATGGATAAACAAAATGTGGTATACACATACAATGGAATATTTTCAGCCTTAAAAATGAAGAAAATTCTGACATATACTACAATATGGAGGAATCTTGAGGATATATTAAGTGAAATAAACCAGGTACAAAAATGACAAATATTGTGTAATTTCATTTATATGATTTATTTAAAGTAAACCAAATAATAAAGACAAAAAGTATGATGGTGGTTTTCTGGGACCAAGAGGAAGAAAGAATGGTGAGGTATTATTTAATAGGTATAGAATTTCAGCTTTGCAAGATGAAAAATGCTATAGGAATGGATGATGGTGATGAGTGCACGACCATGGGAATATATTTAATACCATTGAACTGTACTTTTAAAAATGGTTAAGATGCTTAATTTTATGTTATGTATGTTTTGCATCAATTAAAAAAGACCCCTAAATACACACATGTAGATCAATAAAAATAAAACCAAACCAAACAAAAAGCCAATAGCAATAAAAATGAAAGGATGAAAATAAGTACGTGAAGTACTGACTAAAAAGTTAGAGGAAGAACAATAAAATAAACCAGAGGATGGTACAATGAAGAAAATAGCAAAAATTAAGCTTTTGTAAATAATATTACTGTGAACACGGGTGTACAAATATCTCTTTGAGATCCGGCTTTCAATTCTTTGGGGTATATATCCAAAAGTAGAATTGGTGGATCATATGCTGGATCATGTGATAATTCTATTTTTAATTTTTTTGAGGACTGTTTTCCATTTTGCATTCTCACAGATAGTGCACAAGGGTTCCAATTTCTCCACATCCTTGCCAACGCTTGTTATTTTCTGTTTTTTTTTTTTTTTATCCTAATGGGTGTGAGGTGGTGTCTCATAGTTTTGATTTGCATTTCCCTAATGATCAGTGATGCTGAGCATCTTTTCATGTGTTTATTGGCCATTTTTATATCTTCTTTGGAAAAATGTCTGTCCTTTACCCATTTTTGAATTGGGTTGTTTGTTTTTTGTTGTTGAATTTTAAGAATGTTCTATATATTCTGGGTGTTAATCTCTTATCAGACACATGATTTGTAAATATTTTCTCCCATTCTGTGGGTTTCATTTTTACTCTATGGATACTCTTTTTATGCACAAATTTTAAAAATTTTCATGAAGTTCAATTAGTCTATTTTTTCTTTTGTTAATCTGTCCCGTAGGTTTCATATTCAATAAATCCTTGCCAAATCCAATGTCATGAAATTATTGTCATTTGTTTCTTCTAAAAATTTTATCAGTTCAGGTCTTATATTGCTGTATTTGATCCATCTTGAGTCAATTTTTGTAGATGGTATTAGTTAAGGGTCCAACTTCATTCTTTTGCATGTGGCTGTCCCTGTTAGTTTTCCCAGTACCATTTGTTGAAAAGATTTTCCTTTCCTCCATTGAATGGTCTTTGCACCCTTGTTTAGAAATTATTTGGCCCTGTATGTGCAGAATTATTTCCTGGCTCTCTGTTCTGTTTGTATATGGTATATATTTTGTCTCTCTGCTAATACCACTTTGTTTTGATTACTGTAGCTTTGTAGTAAGTTTGTAATTAGGGAGTGTTAGTCCTCCAGTTTTGTTCTTTTTCTTTGAGATTGTTTTTGGTTATTTGGGGTCCCTTGAGATTCCATATGAATTTTAGGATGGATTTTTTATTTCTTATTGCTGTGTTTTTAGGGCTATAGATTTTCCTTTGTTCACTGATTAAATATACTCATATCTCATGTATTTTGATAAGTAATGCTTTTATTATCTTTTGTGAAGAAATTCTGTAATTTGTATTTCCCTTTCATTCAAAAAGCATTTAATAAAAAGTTCATAAATTTCTAAGTAGAAAGTATTTTTTGTTTTTTTAAAATTCTAGTTTTATTACCTTGCAATATTAAGAATTAATATTTCCCCTTTATGGAACTTATTAATGTCTTCTTTCATTTAATGTATGATCAATTTTTATAAATGTTCCATATGCTTGTGAGAAGAAGATATATTCTCTGTTATTAGGTATGGTACTTGCTATTTCCCCTTATATGTTTTACCTTATTACAATGGTTGATATTCTATATCTTATTTTTTTTTTTTTTTTTTTTTTTTTTTTTTTTTTTTTTTTTTTTTTTTTTTTTTTTTTTTTTTTTTTTTTTTTTTTTTGCTTTTTGGTATGTGGGTAGCTCCCTGACTGGGAATCGAACCCAGGCCGCAGCACTGACAGCACCAGCACCGAAGCCTTAAGCCACTACACCATCAAGGAACTCCCTATATCTTATTTTTGTCTGCTTGATCTGTCCTATACTGAGGATGGCATGCTAAGGACGCCTGTTACTAGTGTGATTCTGCCTAGTTTTCTTTTGCATCTCCTGTAGTTTCTACTTTAAATGGGTGCTGATGTGTTATTTGTTGTCTGTATATAGCTATTATTTCTTGTGATATCATGACTTCTAGTGTTAAAAACTGACCCTGTTTAATGAGTTTTTGCTCAAATTTACTTTGATTGCAACCCTTGCTTTCTCATCATTTCCACTTGTCTGGCATACCTTTGTCCATCCTTTATTTATTAATTTTTTGTTTTTTGCTTTTTGGTATGTGGGTAGCTCCCTGACTGGGAATCGAACCCAGGCCGCAGTGCTGACAGCGCCAGCGCCAAAGCCTTAAGCCACTACACCATCAGGGAACTCCCTCATCCTTTATTTTTTAACCACTTTGAATTTGTTTTATATGTTTTTCTTATATGCAGCCCATAGAAGTTTTGCTTTATGAACTAATTAAAATTTTTTTTTAAATTTCAGTAAGCAAGTCATTCTTATTCTTTATTGAAATGACTGAAACTTTTGGTCTCAATGCTGTTGTATCTTTTTACTGTGTGTTATAATTATTGTGTGTATTAGTTTTCTAGGGCTGCAATAAAAAATAATCACAGACTGGTGACTTAAAACAACATAAATTTACTCTCTCACAGTTCTGGAGTCTAGAAGTTCCAAGTCAAGGTGTTAATAGGTCCATAGTCCCTCTTGAAAGCTTCTTTAAGCCTTCTTCTAGGGAAGAATACTTCCTTGCCTCTTCCTCCCCTTGGTTGTTGCCAGTAATCTTTGGCATGCCTTCGCTTAACAATCTAATTTGTGCCTGTCTTCACAAAGTTACCTTTCCTCTGTGTATCTATCTTATTTCAGCTGGACTGCAATAACAGAATGCCATAGACTGGGTGGTTAACAAACAACAGACATTTATTTCTCACAGTTTTGGAGTCTGGGAAGTCAAAGATGGAGTTGTCACTGCATTTGGTGTCTGATGAGAGCCTGCTTCCAGTTTATAGATGGCTGTCTTCTCACTGTGTCTTTGCAGGCAGAAGAGGTGAAAGGGCTCTTTTGGATCCAATGAATACACTAATCCTATTTATGAAGGCACCAATCCCCATGACCTAATCACCTCCCAAAGATCCCACTTCCCAATACCATCACATTGGGGATTCAGTTTCATTATAGGAATTTTGGGGGTACACAGACATTCCATCTATAGCAGAATCTGTGTCCAAATTTCCCTGTTCTTAAAAGGATACCAGTCATTGAAGTAGGGCCCACCCTAATTGGATATGTTATCAATATCTTAACTTGACTACATCTGTAAAGACCTTATTTCCAAATAAGTCTAAATTCACTGGTTCTGGGTAAACATGAATTTTGGGGGATATCATTCAACCCAGTATATTGTGTTTATTTCTCTGTGGTATATCTTTGCTTTTTAAAAATATAAACCTTTTGATATTTAGGAAGGTTTATAATTTTGTTTTATGGCTACTATAGTACACATATTTAGTTCTTTCATAGATCCTTAATCTCCTTTTCCTTATTCAGATATTTACTAGCAAACTAGTTTGTTAGTATTTTTCATTGTGGTAAAATACACATAACATTTATCATCTTCGCCTTTTAAAAGTGTAATTTGGTGCTATTAAGTACATTCACATTGTTGTGCAACCATCACCAGCATCCATCTCCATAACTCTTTTCAGCTTGCAAAACTGAAACCCCATACTCATTAAATAATAACTCCTCATTTCATTTTCCCTCAGCCCATGGTATATACCATTTTACTCTCTGTCTCTATAAACCTGACTACTCTAGGGACCTCATGCTTATATATGTGGATTCACACAGCATTTGTCTTTTTGTGACTGGTTATAGTTTGTCTGTTTTTAATGATTTCCTTTGACTTTTATTTATTACCTACCTATACAACTGTTAGTGATCTTATTGTATTTTCCCTTTTCTCCCTCCCTACTCCTTCTATTTTTAGTTGCATTATTTTCACTTTTAATTTTTTTATGTGTTATTCTTCTGCTCACATCCCTATCCTTATTTTAGTCTGAGATCTAAAATTAAGTCTATGTAATACACAGTCCATTTCTTTCAATGAACTTTTCCCAGTCATCTCTTGGTTGAATGAAGCTCGTCCACTATAGATTCCTCAGGATAGGCTCATGGGCACAGTATTTTCTGAGTTCATGCAAGTTTATAACTAGTTTTCCTTGGACTTGATACTTGAAGGACAATTTTGCTGGACATAAAATATTTATTTCACACTTCATTTCCCTGATTTTCTTGAAAATGCTCTAATTGTGCACTGATTTTTTTATTGTTCTTGAGAAATATGATGCTAGCCTAATTTTCTCACCCTTAAAAGTTATTTGATCTTTTTGTCTGGAGTCTGTGAGGATTTTCCTTTCTCTATCTTTAATGTTGAATAGTTTTGCTAAGATATATATTGGAATTGGTTATTCTGTTCCAATTTTTCCAGGCATAGGATGGGCCCTTTAATACATACAATTAAATTTTCTCTTATTTCCTGAAATTTTCATGGATTATGGTTTTAAATATTTTTACATATATATATATTTTTTCTTTTAGCCCCTTCAGTTACACATATATTGGCATTTCTTTGCCTGTCTTCCATTTCATTTGATAACTTTTCCATGAAAACATAATATTAGCCTGAAAAAGAAAAAATAATTGGTCAGTTGTTCCTAAATTTGAAATCCTCTTAATTAAGTTGCCTACCTAGTTATATAAAGTATATTATTGGTCTGTTGTGTTTGTCTTTGGAGCTTTTATCAAAGGTTATCATTTGATGGGAAAATAAATGTCTATAAAAATTAAATCTGTTTAAATATGATATACCCAAGTTGACCTCAGGAAACTAGGCAAGATTTGAAGCTATTTATGTGCCATGGTTTGCTCTGTAATTTATTTTATTTTGGTTTACTTTGCTGTCACTTTAGTAATGGGGAATTATTATTCTACCCCAGACCAGATAATCTGGGAGAGAAAGAAATCCCTCAAGGATAAGAAGCAGGGTAACACTCAGAAGAAGTATCAGGATTTTCTGGATATTGTTCTTTCTGCCCAGGTAAATGTCCTCAGGCTCATATATCTGGTTAATGGTGAAGGTAGGTGGGTGAGTGGGTAGGAGAGGAAATAAAAGCAAAATTAATCAACTAAATTTAAAACTACTTTTGAATTGATGGGTTGGCTTCATGGCTTTGAGGTAAAGATAGAATTCTGCAACTGTCACCAGAAAGTCAGCTAAGGCTAAAGTTTTTTACTAATTTGACATGATTTGGTGACTCTCATAAAGATACCTGGTAGTTCAAAAGAATGGGTTACAGGGTAAACTGTGAAATGTTTATGAGGAGGTGCTAGAAAATCTAGGTATATCTGGCAGGATGACTGGAAGAACTCTTCACAAGGCTAGCTTTCCTTATCTGACTTTAGTCCTTCTTTACGCTCTGGGCAAAATGTGGCTCATAGATACATTGGTTGAACTGAATTAAAATTGAACCTTTCATTGGAAACTGTAATTTTTTTCTGCTAAAACCCTTAACTAATTGGAGCTCCAAACATCTATGAAGTAACATTGCATAAAAGTATCTGTACTGTACTTTCTAGGCTGAAAATGATCACAGCCTCTCAGAAACTGACATCCGGGCCGAGGTGAACACATTCGTGGTGGCAGGGCAAGACACTGTGGCAGTGAGCCTTTCTTGGCTCCTCTACCTCCTGGCTGAGAACCCTGAGCATCAGGAGAGATGCCGGGAAGAGATCAGGAGCATCCTGGGGGATGGGTCGTCCATCACCTGGTAAGACCTGCATCCCTAAACATTGCATCCTAGTTCTCATGGGATTTTGCTTTATTCTTTCTTCTGGTACCTTAGTGATTGCAGTGCTTCAAGATATGTGTGTATGGAAGCACAAGTGACAGGCTACCATTCTGCTCTTTTTCTAGAGGGCCCAAAATGATTACTTTGCCTTTTGGAAAAGAAGTTCACTCATCCATATATTACCCGTTTCATTGTTTTTCTAGAAAATCAGTGGTGTGTAAGTTGATGTATTGGAAATGGGAACTTGATTCCTAGACTTGCATTTAGAGCTTGAATGTAGGGCTAAAACAGGGCTCCTCTTCTGAGAGACCTGAGTGAGCATCTGCATCATTTACGCCTCATTGTAGACATTCCCTGCCATCTCCTTGTTCATGCCTCAGGATTGACTTTGGACTTTGAATCTAGTATGGAAGGATACACACTGAAGTTGAGTTTAGCACGTATGGACTGAGGACATTTTAAGTAATGAGGCACTAAAAATATACACAAGATTATGTGTGGGTTCTGCCCTTAGCTAGCTCACCTCATAGTACAGGAGACAGGCCCTAGACAGATAATTACAGAATAACATGGTAAAGGTAACCAGAGAGATAAGTGCTGGCTACCACAGAGACTTAGAAGACAGGTGTCTAACCTGGCATGGGGGGCTCAGGGAAACTTTCTGGGATATTGGACGTTTAAGCTGCCTCTCACAGGATGGGTAGAAGTTAACTAGGTAGAACACTTCAATTCTATTTTGCTAGACTTTATCTTGCTGTTAATGAAGCCCAGGTTATGAGTTTGCCCTCTGGACATGCTGTTTGCAAAAACCACACATGTCCTTGATATAAACCACATTCTTCACCTTAGCTAGATATTTCACATATCATCATGTTGTTGGTCAAATGGAACAGAAAGGTAGAAATGCAAAGGGCAACCCAGCACCATGACTAGGGAGAAAGCATTATATTTTAAATGCAAAGGTCAACTCAATTAAAACATTTATAAAGGAAAATATAATTTTATATGGGTATAGTAGAGACCTCACTTTTTATAAGAAAATAATGGTCATTTCCTACCATAAATGGAAGGTCTCATCAATATAGCATAAAATGCAATGTTGATTGGTCATTTTTCACTCATTCATTGAATTTGGAAACACTGTATATTACCTCCTAGAATTATTTAGACATTCTAACTTTCATTAGAATAGATATATATATACAACTCAAATATTGACTTTTTTTCTTATTCTTGTTTGGGTTCTGTGAAATATGAGAACAATAAAGAAATCTTTGCCAAGTGAGAAAACAAAGACCAGAGGATCTGTTAACTACCATTTATTTTAATGAGAGTTACTTTTATACCGTGGATTTGGGCACCCATTTTGTTCCTCTTTCTCTGAGACCTCAACTGATTCTGAGGCAAAAAGAGCCCCATTTTAACATTTCATTACATAAACCAATTAGAAAAATAGCTTTAACCTGGGGATGATATTACCAGGAACAAACATCAAATAGAAAAAAATATATATCAATATTCACAAACTGGATATGGAGTCTGAGTTCTCTTTCCTCCCTCTCTTGTCCACACAGGGACCAGCTGGCTGAAATGTCATACACCACAATGTGTATTAAGGAGTGTCTCCGATTGTTCCCTCCAGGCATTAACATTTCTAGAGAACTCAGCAAGCCCATTACCTTCCCAGATGGACGCTCCTTGCCTGCAGGTCTTTGATTTCTTTTCCTAAGCAGTTTTTAGAGATCCTGGGGATAGTAAAAAGGACAGTGGATTTCTCAATTCTTGGAGAAATCAAAAGGCAATCCTTAGGACACCTAGTTTAAGATTGGCACCTATTAAGTATGAGCTCAGTAGGTAATGCCTTGATCAGACGTGGGTTTCAGACACTTTCCCAAAGGCACAGAGCCATTTGCAGCAAAGCTATCCTCAGAACCTG
This sequence comes from Lyroderma lyra, assembly GCA_004026885.1. NCBI lineage: Eukaryota > Metazoa > Chordata > Mammalia > Chiroptera > Megadermatidae > Lyroderma > Lyroderma lyra. Next base: position 53,471 of record PVJL010007025.1, read on the forward strand.
TGTTATCAGAATCAGAATACAGTGTTTCTTCCATTGTGGGACATTATTTCTAAGATAATCCTTGTTTGGCTGAGTTTAAAACTCACATGAGACTTCATGGGACATGTGCACCATTAATTTGTATCTAGAAGACCCGAGGAAAGTCTTTGGCTTCATCATCATAATAATTTCACCTTAATAAGTGTGCAGCACTTAATAGTTTGCATAGAGCCTTCAAACATATTATCTCATTTTTTCCTTGGAACATGATCTTAGCAGACACTTACATAGTGCTTTGCAGCCAAAAACCCACTTGGGGGGCTCTAGAGTGCAGTAAGAAGAGCTAGAACACATGCAGAGGTCTCATGCCAGAGCCCAGTGCTTTCGAAACTTCAAGGTTCTGAGCAGAGTGAGTGAGAGGCAGAGGGGGTCATGTGACAGGCCCTTCACTTACCTGCTTCCGTGTTCTGCTAAGTCATGCCCTCGGAAATAAGCAGACAGGATTGCTTGTAGCAAACACCAACAATGTGTTACTTACTGTGACTTTCTTGACAGATCAAGAATTAATTTACCGGAATTATTTCTGGTAGCCAAATAGTCCTAAATTCTCTCTCCTTTGTCTTTTTTTTTTTTTAATCCCCAAACTACATGGCTATTTGCCCAAATTCCCCACCCTTGATGTATGAACAGCAGCAACAGAAACTTGTCATTGGATTTGCACAGTGGAATTATGGTTCTGTTCTTATGTACCCAAACTGTCTTCAGTGGGTGCTTCATAGTCCATCAGTAGATATACAGTAGTTTTGCTTTCCGTGGTTTCAGTTACCTGCAATCCTTGAGGTTTACTTAATAATGGCCTCAAAGCACAGGAGTAGTCATGCTGGCGATTTGAATATGCCAATGAGAAGCTGTAAAAAGATTTCTTAAAGATAAAGAGTGAAAATTCTCAACTTAAAAAAGAGAAACAAATCATATGTTAAGTTTGTAAGATCTATGGTAAGAAGAATCTTTTATCCCTGGAATTGTGAAGAAGGAAAAAGAAGTCTGTGTTAGTTTTGCTGTGGCACCTTAAACTGCAAAAATTGTGGCTGCAGTGCATGATAAGTTCTTATTTAAGATAGAGAAAAGGCATTCATTTGTGGGCGAAAGACAAGAACAGAAAACACGTTCTGATTGACAGCAACCTATTGTGTCAGAAAGCATTGAGCCTACGTAAGACTTCAGCAAGGGATCCCCTGAAATAAGTGACACTGAGTCATTTACTACAACTCAGGGATGGTTACACAGATTCAGGAATAAGTTTGGCATTTTATCATCTCACATCATCATTACAAGAAGTGTGAGTACAGTGCAACAAGATATTTTGAGAGAGAGACTACATTCACATAACTTTTATTGCAGTATATTGTTATAATTGTTCTATTTTATTATTAGTTGTTAATCTCTTACTGTGCCTAATTTATAAATTAAACTTTATCATAGGTATGTATGTATAGGAAAAAACATAGTATATATACAGTTTGGAACTGTGTGGTTTCAGGCATCCACTGGGGGTCTTAGAATATACCCCCCATGGGTAAGGAGGGACTACTGTATAAGTAGTTGCTATAGGCAGCAGAAAATATAAGCATGGATTATCATTTTGACCTGATACTGATAGCTTTTTAAGACAGAATCATGTAATAAATCAATGTTTTGAAAACAGGTAACATCAAACCTCATACTTCCATGGGTTCTTCACTGCTGGCATCAGCTACAGTGCATAGAGCTCTGCCAGCTGCTAGCTCTTTCCCTTCTAGAAGGAATGTCTTACTGAAGAGAGGTATAACAGTAGCCTACTGCTTGCTCTTTCTCCTACAATCTCTTTTCTTTCTTTCTTTCTCAGGAATAACCGTAGTTCTCAGTATTTGGGGTCTTCACCACAACCCTGCTGTCTGGGAAAACCCAGAGGTATGACTGTCTCACCTTAAAAAATTTCAAAGAACTAATGTAGTGTAATTCACTTCTTGTTAGCTGGACATCGAAGTGGCAAATGATACAACAAACAAAAATAAACACATAAACTAAAAATGTAAAACTTTTCCATTTAAAAAACTGTTCTTTTTCTGTATTTCTACTTTATCTTTGCTTTGAATGAACAAATTGGCAAAATACCACACAATCTACTCTAAATTGCCAGTCATTTACTTAACAAGCTTTACCAAGCACCTACCAGTGAGGGCAGACTGATTTTTTTGCTTCTACTTAAACAGAAAACAAATGCCAAAAGATACTTTAATGAAATTTTAAAAAGAAATATACCCACATCATTTATTTTCAAAACTCCATAGCCATTTTTCTACAAAAATCACGCATTTTAATACACTTGTACCAATGCTGAGCTAGTTTTTGAAATCCATCCTTTAAAAAACATCAGTGTCTTGTTTTGTTTTTTGGGTCGTTCCCTGGCTGAGGAATCGAACTCAGGCTGCAGTGTTGAGAGTGCTGAAGCTTAGTCACTGCACCACCAGGGAACCCCAGGTGATTTTTTCTGAAACCATTTCCTCACTGCAGACTTTACCTCCTCATCACAGATGAAGCGCTGGCCCTTCAAGTGTTCCTTTACTTTTGGGAAGAGGTGGAGATCACTAGGAGCCAGGTCTGGGCTACATGGTGCATGCAGCAGCCAGGAAAAATCTAAGCACTGAATTGCATCTCTTGTCGCTGCACTTGTGTGAGGCCTGGCGTTGTCGTGTTGAAGAAGTGTTTCGTATCTTATTCCAGTCCAGTTGATTCTTCTTTTCAATGCAGTGAGAGTTCCAATATAATGTTCAGAGTTCATTGTTCCTTTTTCAAGAAAGTCTGCAAGAATAACACATTCAGAATTCCAAAAAACAGTCAACATGACCTTCCTGGCGGAGGCCTGAACTTTGAATTTTTTCAGCTGAGTTGATCCCTTCTGGTGGTATTCCATGGACTCCCTTTTGTTCTCGGGGTCGTAATGATGGACCCAATTTCCATCACCTGCAATGATCTTCTTTAAGAAGTTCTCACCTTCTTTTTCAAAAATTTCAAAAAAATCGGAGGAACTTTTTCCGCTGTTAAAAATTCAATAACAGCATGCTGTTTCAACCGAACATCTGAACGCTCTTCCATTTCGATGTGCACTGGGTGAAAAATACAAGGATCTGTGTGTGCAAAGTCAAGAATGGTGGAGGGGAGATACCACGTGATGACACAGAACTGGTTGTATCCTGATACGTCTAATGTAACAAAAAGTATTACAGTGGAGACAAAATCAATCAGCCCATCCTCATAGATACCTACAAGAGTGTAGACTGTCAATAGTAATTCAGATAACTCACACTCTCTTTTGTTGGGTGTAACAATCAGGGTTCTCACAGGAAAACAATGACACACTCAAGTTGAGTAATTTGAAGAGAGTTTTATGACAGAACTATTGACAAAGGTGTGTGTTAGAATTTAGAAAAAGCAAAGTGAAGCAAATAACTGCCGAAGTGCTCACCACTTCTAGGCCTCATGGGATGATTGAGAATATTACCCATCTGGAGAATGAGAGCTCCTTGGAAAGCCTATCAGACAGGAATGAGGGCCATTAGTAGGGCAGGCAGCCAACCTGAGATAGCCTGGTAGGAAGAGGCTCCGGAACTAAATATCCCAAATGCTCTCTCCTCCCACCTACTGGATCTCCTATCAAGGTCTTTTCTTGGCCAAACCCAAAAAGACAACATGTGGGTCACCTTCTTGGCACCCAGAGCAGAGCAAAGAAGGGAAGAGAAAGAATCTGGAGAGGCAAAAACAAGATGTGGAGCATGCTTGAGTTCCTTGATTCAAAGTCCTCGAGATTCTAAATAGAACATGCACAAACACTTCCTTTTACATAAGCTGCTAGGGCTCAAGATCTATTGTGTGTAATGGGAAGTTGGAATTGCATGTCTCAGTAACAACTACTGGTCATGTAATCATTTTGGCTTGACTTCTCAGTAGGTCTTACCTCCAAAGTAAAAATTATACCACTGGCCATAGTATTTCTGCTTTCCTTTTACTTGGTCTGGGTATCAGAACTCGTCAATCAAGAGGCCAACCAAAGTCACAAGTCTATTGTTGCACTGTCCAAGGTGGCAGCCATTAGCCACATGTGGCTATTGAGTACTTGAAATGTGATCAGAATTGAGATGTGTTGGAAATATAAAATACACATTGAACTTTGAAGATGTAGTACCAAAAAATGTGAAATTATTTCTTAATATTTATATTTGGTAGATGTTGAAATGATATTACTAATTTTATTTCACTTTTTAAAAATGTGACTACCAGAACATTTGAAATTTACCTATGTGGCTCACAGTATATTTTTATTGCTCAGTGCTAAATAGTAGCTTAAGAAGTGTGTTAATGGTATTTGGGGGTTTGCCCTCTCATTTCAGGTATTTAACCCCTTGAGGTTCTCTCGGGAGAATTATACTCAGAGACACCCTTATGCCTTCTTACCATTCTCAGCTGGACCAAGGTGAGGACACTTTGAAGTTGTTGAAAATACACAAAAATGTTTACTTGGGGACAGTTTTTTTCCTTTAGCCCCCAGCTCCATAAGTTCTTCCATGGAACCTCACCTCCTCACCCAACCACGTGGTAGATATTACTTCCTATTCTAGCCTCTGAGAGGACCAATTAATTTCACAAAAGATGATGCTCTTCTCTATCACAGCTTATATAGCCATGCCTCAGAACGCTATCCCAGGATGCAAGCTATTGCCCATAGGTTCCATGCAACCCTCCCCCAACACAGGTGGCCTGCATTTATTTTTTCCTAAAAATTAAAAAAAAAAAAGCTTTTTTAAAAATTTCAGCTTTATTGAGGTATAATTGATGTATAAAATTGTAAGATCTTTATAAAGTGTACATCATGATTTGATAAACATACAGGTAGTGAGATTTCTCCCCAGTTAGTTAATTAACCCATCCTTTACCTCACCTATTTATCTTTGTTTGTATGTGTATGAGCGTGTAGGAAATTTAAGTTTTACTTTCTTAATAAATTATAATTATATAATACACTGTTATAGACTATAATCACAATGTTTTACATAAGATCCTCACAGGAAAAACAATTCCATGAACAGCTCCAGGTGCCATCTTGGTTAGGGAGGGCATCACGTTGAGGCCTCCCAGATAATATTCTTGCAGGTAAAAATATAAACCCAATATACAAAAGTTTGAATGGCATGGAGAAAGAAAATGAGCTTTACTGTGAACATCAGCCTGGTTATCCCAGTATCTTCTTAAAGGCTCAGAAGAAACAGCATTTCTTCAAGTATCTCTTATTTTCTCTTGATGTCTGCAGGAACTGCATCGGGCAGCAATTTGCCATGACTCAGTTAAGGGTGGCCATCGCTCTGATTCTGCTCCGTTTCCAGTTGATTCCAGAGCCCACCAGGCCTATTTCCTTCTTCCCTACATTTGTCCTCAAACCCAAGAGTGGGATCCACTTGTACCTGAAAAAACTTTCTTAATGTTACAACCCAGGGTACAATAACTCATATATTTTGTTTCAAAGCTAAATTACAACTAATGGTTCAAGGAAATGAAGAGGAATTAAAATATGTTGGGAAGGTTCGGGGTAGGTGGGATGGGGGTCTCTGTGGAGCTGCATATTATCCAAAAACATATCTAGGTGACACTTGGTATCACCTAGATCTGTTTCTGCATGACTTTGGGAGATTTTTAGATCTTTTCTGTTTAATTTTGGCTACTATTAATGCTATATACCAACAAGTTTGCTAGTTGACTTCCATATATGTTCTGTTGTTTTTAAAAATACTTTTCAGAATTATACAATAATGGGGTGACTATATTTTCAATAGTAGAAAAGCATGTAGAGTAAAAAGTAAAAATCTCATTTCACATAGCATACCCCTCCCTGCCCTGACTAATGCTTTTCCTAAAAATAGAACAGTTTAGTGTGCATTCTTTCAGTCCATTTCCTGTGTATTTCATATGTATGTATACATTCTTATAGATGGGATCAAATCCATATTGTTCTTGTCTTTTTCACTTACTAAATTACATTTCGTTCTTAATCATGGCTTCATGATATTCTATAATATGGATGTACTATAATTTAACTCTTTTCCTATTATTGGATATTTATGTTATTTGAATCTTTAAAAACATGCTTGTTGGCCATTTGTGTTTATCTTTGTTTTGTTCTCCATGATTTGTATGTCATCTATTTTTCTTTTTCTGTGGAGTTGTCTTTTCCTTATTAATTCATATGAGTTCTTTGTAATTATGGATAATAATCTTTGATAATAACTTGTAATTTTTTCCCATTCTTTTACTTTTTAAAAATGGTATTTATGGTATCAATCAACATATGGAACTTTTAAATTTTCATAAAGTATGATAATTAAACCTTTCTTTATGGTTTCTGGGCTTTCAGACTTGGCTAAGAAAGCCTTCATTTAGAATATTATCAAGACATTTTACATGTTTTCCTGGTGCTAACAACTCTTGTGAAGCCTGAATGGGAATTTCCTAATGATTTTCAGATTCATCACTCATTTGATGTTTATGTGCCCACTGTCATGTCAGATTTTTTTTTTTTTTTTTTTTTTTTTTTTTTTTTTTTTTTTTTTTTTTTTTTGCTTTTTGTTATGTGGGTAGCTCCCTGACTGGAAATCAAACCCAGGCCGCAGGACTGACAGTGCCAGCGCCGAAGCCTCAAGCCACTACACCATCAGGGAACTCCATGTCAGATAATTTTGATAAATATTACAGATACAGTAGATTAATAGACATAGCCCCTTTCCCAAGAATCCATAGCTTGTATTCTAAAGTGAAAGATAGATAACAAACAGATAGTTATAAATTGTACCAAGTGCCATGAGGGAAATGAGTGGACTGAACTAAATGGTAATCAATGGTAACTTACTTTAAATTGGGCTGTGTAGGAAATCCTCTTTAAGAAAGTGACATATGAGTTGAGGCCTCAAAGATGGTAATGGAAGCTACCTCTGCTTTTCCTCATGAGCCTCCTAGCAGCAAAATTTTGGCACTTTGAATAAGCAGGAGTGAAGCCATGTGTCACTAGTATACATCTAAGAGGAAGAAACAGACTGGGAAGCAGAGGGTCAATGGTGAGTTCAGTTTTGCACACGTTGGACGGGAGGTGCCTACCGGGCCTCAACAGAACAGATATCCAGGAGGCAATGGGAACCCACAAGAAAGACCTGGGCTGGAGAAGGTGCTACCAAGTCACTTAATAATGCCACGCTCAATGTTGGTACAAATATTTTGAACAAATATCTTTGTGACCTTGTTTAAACGCTTTTTGTTGTAAGATAAATCTTACAAGTACTCATAGAATTTCTGATTTCAAGGTTATGAAGGCCTCACCTGAATCTTCAGTATAAGAATATGAAACTACAGGTGTCCAAGTTAGATTTCTCTGCTCCAAAAGTAGATCCAGTTTACTCCCCTCAACACAAAAACATGGTCATCAAATAATTAAGTCCCTCGGAAAAAACAGAGAGGGAGTCAACAATCTTGTGTTTATGCTGTCATCTAATTGAATGCCCCTAAATATTTTTTTTCATTAATGGTGGCAGTGATAATGGTTACCATTAGTAACCAGGCACTTACTGGGGGCAAGCACTTTGCTTTTGTAATCAACACTTAATTTCCACAGCACCCCAATGAAGAGGAAGCTACTACTTATTCTTTACGATATTTAAATACAGTCATGCCTTGGTACTTGACTGCTTTGAAACTCATCAAATTTCCTACTCAGTGCATTTTGATGTAAAACTTTTGTCCTAGTATTTGTCATTTGTTTGGTACTTGAGGCACAAGCTAGAACTTGTCTGTGCCAGTTGCCTCATGACTCACTACCCTTTTCAGAGGGAAAAAAGTGTCACACATTAGTCACATGGTAGCTCTTGCCCTGTGCACATCCCCTTGCGGTCTTATCTTAGCTTCTGTGGTCATTTTGTGCATTTTTGGTTTGGAAACACATTAAATTTATTTACATTATTCCTTATGGGAAAATTTTGGTTGGTACTTGTTGTGCCTCCCAGAACCAATAAACGATGAGCACCAAGGTACTACTGTAACTGAATAGTTAGGTATCCTAGCTTACATATACTGTTGAACATTTTGTTTGCTTTAAATATTTTCTTTTTTACCAATTTCCTTTGTAATTACACATATAGATTACTACATACCAATATACAGTTTTCATTTATGGATACAGATATATATATATATATATATACACACACACACACACACATACATACACACACACACACACACACACACACACACACATAGATACATACACACACACAAACCATTATGAATTATATTTTTTCCCAGGAATGCAATTACTGTTCAAAATTAATTAGCAGATTAAGGAATAGAAGACAAAAGATAATATTAATATACAAGGGCTGTCCGGAAAAAATCCAGCCATAAATGCTTTTATTTTTCATATTACATGGCTGGATACTTTCTGGACAGCCCTCATATGCTGAAACACATTGGATAAGAATCAACATTTAATTTTGATTTCAAAATACTTTAGGAAGCTAGTGATTGAAGAAATTTTCCTAAATTTTATAATTTACAATACTAGGAACCTGTGGCCTTCAATATTTATCAGTGACTACCTCAAAGCATGACCCCCAATAGTTAGCACAGTGGCAAGGTTGTTACAGATACCACCCAAGGCTTTAAGAGAAGAAAAATGAAGAGATGCACATCTTTGAAAAGAAGAACAAAAACTATCATTATTAAAGCCAAGAATGACTGAAACGAAAGCACTAAAATATATGTATCTTTTGAGGGGCAGGAGGGTTAAAAGACCAAATAATTTTAGACTTTCAAGCATGTGAGATAAAAATTTCAAGCCTAGGCACTAAAAAACAGAAATAAAATGTATACATTCTAAATCTGTAGAGGAAAGTACAGAATAGGAAAAAATATAACACCCCCAAAAACCTCAATACCTTCTCCCTAAAAAAATGCAAGAAAGGCAAAAGACAGCAAAGGAAGGAAAGACAAACTGAAACCACAAAGTAAGATAATGGGAACATGCAAATATATCAATAATCAATGAGTGTGAATAGAAGGAACTCACAAGTTAAGACAGAAGATGTCAGATTGAATTTTTAGAATATAAGAAAGTCTTAAATCATTAGGCAACAGAATTATTGAAAGTAAAAGGATGGTATACATATGCCAGAAAATTGGAGTGGCTATATTAATATTACAAAATAGATTAAGTAATAACAAAAATATTATCTGGGGATAAAAAGAAGCATCACAATAAAAATAAAATATTCAACACACTAGAAAGCTATAACAAGCCTAAACATGTAAGCATATTTTAAAAGCCTCAAAATATATACCAAAATTTATAAAACTACAGGAACATACCAATAAACCCACAATTTTGGTGGGACCTTTCAATACACTCACTCAAATATTAATAGACATAAAGATATAGAAAATTATAACTAACATAAGTAACAGTTTTGACTTAATGAATACATAGAACTCGGCATCCAAATATTAGAAAGAATTTATACTTATGAAGATATAATGAGCATTTACAAAAATTGAGCACATTCAACACTATGTAACAATTCTCAAAATATTTCAAAGAATTAATTAAATATAAATCATATTCTCAGACAACAATGCAATTAAGTCAGAAATCAATAGTAAAAGTCATGCATGCCTAACCCTATTCTTCAGTGTAGCCGTAGTCCTAAATTATAGTTTATACAATGAACAACCCTAACAACCAGTTTTAGCACACCAGCAACATTCTTGGATTAGCAATCAGTATATGGCAAGCCCAGCTAGACCCTCATTTATCTCCAGTGGATACATTCTTTCATCCTATATTTCAAGGAGCTCCACTATGGTCAAAAAAGAAAAGGAAAGTGAAAATTTACTTTTGACACATGCAAAATGTCCATTTCACTATTCAAAGGGTACCTCACTACACTGGGATAACTACTATCAAAAAAGAAAATGTAAACAAACAAAAATAACAAGTGTTGATAAGGAGGATGTAGAAAAATTGGAACCCTTGTGGTCTGTTGGTGGGACTGTAAGTTGGTACAGCCACTATGGAAAACAACATGGTGTTTTCTCAAAAAATTAAAAATAGAATCACCATATGACCCAGAAATTCCACTTCTGGGTACATACCTGAAAAAATTGAAAGTAGAATCTCAAAGAGATATTTGCACGTCCATATTCATAGAAACATTATTCACAATAGCCAAGAAATGGAAGCAACCCAAATGTATTTTAATGGATAAACAAAATGTTATACACACACACACACACACACACACACACACACACCATGTATATTACATGGACTGATCTATATAATAATGGGATAGAGTTGGAAATATCAATATGAAGTCATCTTTAATTTAATGTAGATAGTTACATATAAAGATATTTGTAGATATGTGCGTATACCTAGGTTAGCATACAGACACATATGTCTTTGTTCTGTCAGCTAAGAGGGACGAAAAGAAATGATACCCTCGAGATGCAACAAAATGGCAGCACGAGTGGGACCTCCAAAAAACTCCACTGGAGATTACAATTAACAAAACACCTATACATCAACCAAGGACCCTCTACACAATGCACAATCACAGCTAAGAAATCCACACATTGCATTAAGGTATCTGCAGGTAGGCCGAGGGTTAAATAAAGCAGAAATAAAAAGAAGAGCAGAAACTCGGCCATGTGGGTCTTGCTTGGAACTTTACCACTGGGGAAGGAAGGAGAAAGAAGGTGGTGGAGAGTACTCCAGGCCTCACTGGGTCTGCAGGACAGAGGAAAGGGGGCCCAGAGGCAGAGGCATGAGATACCAAAACCACTTCACTTTGGCCCCAGGAGGTGAAGACTGGTCTGCAAAACAAAGTGGTGGGACTTCACTCCCGTTCCCAGAGGAGGGGGAGAGACTGGGTGGTGAGGAGCCACAGCATGAATGCTCCAATGGGGAAGAAAAAACAGAGGGGACTGCATGCATGCATTTATCAGCCCACAATCAGGACAGTTTGAAAGACCAGCATACAGGACTGACCCTCAAGGCTTGGGGCAGAATCTATGAGGAAGACAAGCTGAGAACAGAAAGGTGCAATTACGCCCAAATTCCCTGCATGGAAGAAAACAAAGCCACTAATGCCCCACCCCATATCTGGATGAGATCTCTGCTCACCCAGTATCAGCAGCAAACACCAAAGAAACTGCAAACATGGGAAACCAGAGAATTAAAGAGATAGGGACAGATGACCCATCAGAAATAGACCTCAAAGCAATGATTAGAAAAATACTTAAGGAAGTGAATAATAATTTCAACAGAGAGATAGTAATATTAAAGAAGACTTACAAACCATTAAAAAAGACCAGAGAGAGATAATGACTATATTAACTGAAATGAAGAATGAAATAAAAGTCACCAAACTAGATAAAATAGAAGTGCAAAGCAGTGATTTGCAGGAAAAGCCAGCAGAAAACACCAATTTAGAACATATAGATATGAGAATCCAGAAAAATGAAGATGGATTGAGTTTCCTCTGGGACAATTTTAAGCAGAAGAATATCAGAATCATAGGTGTACCAGAAGGGATAGAGAAAAAGCAAGGGATCAAGAAATTGTTTGAAGAAATAATGACTGAAAAATTTCCTAACCTGGCAAAGGAAACAGACATACAAGTCTGGGATGCACAAGAATCCCAAACAGGAACACACCAAGACACATGATAATTAAAAGGGCTAAAGTTAAAGAAGAGAAAATTCCAAAAGCAGCAAGAGAAATGCAAGTTGTAACTTATAAGGGGACACCCATTTGATTCTCAGCTGATTTCTCACCAGAAACTTTACAGACCAGAAAGGTTTGGCAGAAAATATTCAATGTGATGAAAACCAAGGATCTACAAACAAAAAAATAATGTATCCAGCAAGAATAGCATTCAGAATTGAAGGGCAGATAAAGAGCTTCTCAGATAAGGAAAAGTTAAAGAAACACATCACCACCAAACCAGTACTACAAAGAATGTTGGAGGGACTTCTTTAACATGGGAAGAGAGATGGGGGAGTGGGTAAAATAAGGGAAAGGGATGGAGAAATTTAGTTTGATTGTTAAAAATCAAAACAACAAAATAAAATCTAAAGCAACAAAGAGACAAAACTCATGGACACAATCAATAATTTAATAGTTACCTGAGGGGAAGCGGGGAGGGGAGGAAGGAGAAGGGGGATGAAAAGAGAACTGACTCTGGGTGATGAACAATACATAGAAGACATAATGTAATATTGTACCTCTGGGACCTATGTATTTTTACTAATCAATGTCACCCCAATAAATAAATAAATAAATAACCCCCCAAAAAAGAAAGAAAATGACACCCCAGTAGCAATGACCACACCTAGCCCTCAAATATTTGTTTCCAATACCCTTTTACAATAAAAGCAACCAAAGATTCCTGAAGAAATGGAATACCTTGTGCCGGAAAGTAAGTTAAACAAAAATAAAATGAACCATTAATAGGTTCATGTCAAAGAAACACAGGAGCCAGCTGAAAGAGCTTTCAATAGCCAAAGCCACAATAATTTGTACAAGATAAATAAGGTAATATTGCATTATAACCCAAAGTATAAAAATAAAGTCCCTTGAGTCCATACTGATATAAAGAAATGATTGAATAAATTAATAAATAGGGAAAAGAGACAGATCTTCCATGTAGAAAAATTTCAAATAATTTATGCAGATACTCTGCTCTCAAGGAAGGGAAGTATATAACTCCCCACTCCTTAGGTATGGGCTCTGCCTAGTGATTTCTTTGCAATGTAATTATAAACACAATTCTATTTACAATAGCAGCCAACAACATAAACTATATAAGAATGAATGTATAATAAAGTATAAAATTATATAGCAAACTATACAAGTTTGCTAATTCTAAACTTCCATTTCATTCTTTTACAGATAATTTGATGAAACTCTCCAACTTTTCCTTTACATTCTAAAACACATTAATTATTATTATTTTAGTGTCTCTGTCTGGCTACTCAATATTTGGATCACCTGCAGAATTATTTCTATTGTCTTGTCTCCCGTTTTCTTCTGCTTTTTGGTCAATTGGACTCTTTCTTGGCATGCCAGCTGAGTTTTTATTAAATGCTGAACATGGTGTATAATAAATTGTAGAGGTTCTGGCTTGTGTTATCTTTAGTTAAAGAGGGTTTAATGATATCTTCTGGCAGTTACATAGAATACTGGCAGAGCCTCATGAGGCGGTTAAGGTGAAGTAGGCAATTTGGACACATAATTTTCTTTCAGTTGCTAACCAATGTCACCCCAATAAGTCTAACAATAAAAATACATATTTATATAAAAAAGAATTTAAAGAGGTATCAGTTGACAGATTAACTGTTCTTTTTCATTGATTGATCATTTAGTTTCTTTGAAGAATTATTCATTGAAAGAGTCTGCAATCCAGTTGTCTTCTTTTCCACATTGAGGGAAGTACTTATAAAAGGACACTTGAAGACCTTCCAAGTGATTTACAATATTCACTTTCATGTTTTGGAATAGGTGCAAGTTTTTCTCAGATAAAAGGTTGTGGAGAGTTTCAGAAACTTCAGGCTGACCTCTTTCATTACACGGTTTCCAAAAGTCCAGTTTTTTAATCATTGACTCAATTTTGTTGGTTACTGTAAATATAGTGATTGAGCTGTTTTGAAGTTGCAAGTTGGGTTTATTTATTTCTAGAAAAATATCTCATAAATATGCAATCACTGTCTTGAAACTCTGGAGCAAGAGAAAAATGATGGTCTTCAAAAAAATACCTGGACTTCATTTCATGTCTAAGTTCAAACATCCCTGTAAGTACTTTACCACAAGATAGCCACTTCACCCCCATTTGCAAAAATAATGTGCTGTGAATGCTGTTTACTTCTTCACAGTGCTTTAAACAATCTGGAGTTTCATGGTTGTGAATTAAAATTTACAATTTTTATAGCCTCATCAGGAACATCTTTCTGTTCACTAGGAAGAGGCTTGGATGCAAGACTTTGTCTATGAAAGCAGCAGTGACTCCATTATACATGGGGAACTACTACTTTAAATCAGCCATGTAGGCCTTTAAAACAACCTGACATAAGCTTGCCTCCATCAGTTTAGATCTGTTATTGAAGACATTGTTTTTTGTTGTTGTTGTTGTTAGTTTTTTCATATATGCATACTCTTATTTATTTTTTTTTTTGGTGGGGGGGTTAGTTCATTGACCGGGAATTGAACCAGGGCCGCAGTGTTGAGTGCACTGAAGCCTAGCCACTACATCACCAGGGAACCCTTGCCTCTATCAGTGCATACACCACAACAATTCAACAAATTAATGTCCTTTTCAAAGAAATAACCATTGATTGCATTAAAAATATGTTTGCCTGTGGTAAGCTATGTCAATGGGTAACAAAGCAACAGGTTTTCCTCAATTTTATTTTCTACCAAAGTACATCATAGTGATAAGCAAAATAGTTAAATCAGCAACATTGACCCTCTCATCTACTTGGATAGAAAAGAATTTACTTTCTCTATCTATTACTACAGATTCAACATTATCAGACATTTCCTGATTTTGTCAAGACATTGTATTGTTTGAAAAAGAGATAGTATTGATTTTGTGGACATATTCTTTCTAAAATATACAAAAAAAGGGTATCCTTAATACAAAGTGAAATTAAATCTTCAGCTATGGTGTGTTTTTTTACCACATTTAGCTATGCAATAAGCAATACCATGTGAAGCCTCAACTCCATTCTCAATTTCTTTCCTGACACCATGTATGAAGTAACATGGATGCTTTTCTAAGTGCTAAAAATAATACATTTCTTTGTTTTTATACATAGGGTGTTTAGTTTCTAAATGTCACATGAGTAGAAAGGGTGTCATTCAACCACTGGATAATATTTTCCCACACACAAGACACAAAGACTTAGGACAGTCATCATCACCTACAAATGAAAACCCATATCTAATATGCTCTTCAGAGTATATTTTTTCTTCTATGTAGTATTTGAGTCATGTAGCTTTATAATATCTCCTGGTGTGGATGTATTCATAGCTGTAAACACATATTGAGAAGTACTTGACAACAGGTTATAAGTTTTAGTTTTGAACTGTTCTTATTTTCAACCACTGATCAATAGTTGGCACAATTAAAAGTCACTGACAATAATAACTGAAACTATGTTAAATATTAAATAAAAAGTTGAAAATAATCATGATTAAAGACAATGCACTTACTTTGACACAGTCAATAACTACACTGATTAGTCTCGTTATGGATATATTTATATATTTGGAGAAGTTCTAGAAACATCACAAATGGATTGTTTTGAAACTGCATAATGATTGGCAGAAGAGCAGTTTGGGAAAGGGTTCATAGCCATGCCCTCTCCAATCATCATTTGCGAATGTGATCTAATTTTGAAGTGTCTCTATTAATGGTGATTTGAATTTAAAATTTATTGTTCCATAACTAAAATTTTGCATTTTTTTACTATACTTCTTTTTTTCCCACCATTACTGATTATTTTTCACTACCTCTGAATGGCTCAGCACGTACCCCCAGGGGTTTGCATACCACCACTTGGGAACTGATGCTCTAAATATAAATGGACTGAATACACCAATAAAAAGCCAAAGAGTAGCAGACTGGATTAAAGAAAAAAACCTCTCTATATATTACCTCCAGGAGACACCCTTCAGCCACAAGGACAAATACGTACAGACTCAAAGTGAAAGGGTGGAAAACAATACTCCAAGCAAATGGCATGCAGAGAAAAGCAGGTGTAGCCATACTTATACCTGATGAAACAGACTTCAGGTTAAAAAAGGTAATAAGAGACAAAGATGGACATTTCATAATGATAAAAGGGACAATACGATAAAAAGAGCTGACACATTAATATATATACCCCCAATCAGGAAGCATCAAAATTTATAAAGCAACTACTAACAGATCTAATAGGAAAAATTGACAAAAACACATTTATAGTAGGAGATCTAAACATATTCTTGATAGCCATGGACAGATCATACAAACAAAAAATAAATAAGGAAATATCAGCTTTAAATTACACATTACAGCAATTGGACATAATTGGCATTTACAGTAACACATCATTTTACAACATAAAACTATACATTCTTTTCTAGTGTACAAGGAACATTCTCAAAGATAGACATTATGCTGCATCACAAATCTAGCCTCAGAATATTAAAAAAGGTTCAAATCATACCAAATGTATTCTCAGACCACAAAGCTTTGAAATTGGAGATCAATTGCAAAAAAAAAAACCCCAGAAAAAAAGTACATGTACACCAAGATTAAATAATATGTAATTTTTAAATGACAGGGTCAAAGAAGAAATAAAAGAAGAAATTTAAAAATACATAGAAATCAATAACGATGAAAACACAATGTATTCAAAATTATTGCAATACAGTGAAAGCAGTAATAAGAGGAAAATTATATCATTATAGGCATATCTCAAGAAACAAGATAAAGCACAAGTAAGCAACCTGACATCCCATCTTGATGAACTAGAAAAAGAAGAACAAAAAGAGCCCAAAGTCAGCAGAAGGAAGGAAATAATAAAAATTAAAGCAGAACTGAGTGAAACAGGAAACAGAAAAACAATAGAAAACAATTAATGCAATAAAAAGCTGGGGTTTTTTGAAAAAAATTAATAAAATTGACAAACCTCTGGCTAGGCTCACCAAGGGAAAAAGAGGAAAGACAGAAATAACCAAAATTAGAAATAAAAGGGAGGAATTATGACTTATATCATAAAACACAAAATTTCATACAAGAATACTATGAGGGGCTACATGCCACCAAATTTAACAACCTAGAAGAAATAAACAAGTTTCTACAAAACATATAGTTTACCTAGACCAAACCAAGAATGACTGGATAATCTAAATAGACCAATCAACAGCAAGAAAATTAAAACAATAATTCAAAACAACCCCAAAAGCAAAATCCCAGGACCAGATGGTCTCACCAACAAGTTTTATCAAGTGTTCAAAGAGAAATTAGGCCCTATCTTTCTCAGACTCTTCCAAAAAATTGAAAAAGAGGCAACACTTTTCAACCATTTTATGAGACCAACCTTACCCTAATACAAAGCCTTGTAAAGATAACACACACAAAAAAAACCCTAGACCAATATTTCTGATGAACAAGATGCAAAAATCCTAAACAAAATACCAGCAAATAGAATACAAGGCATAAAAATATTATACATCATAGTCAAGTGGGATTCATCCCAGAGGCACAAGAATGGTTCAACATATGCAAATCAATCAATGTGATATACCACATAAAAAAATAAAAAGATAAAAGACATATGATTATATCAATTGATGCAGGAAAAGCATTCAACAAGATACAACATCCATTTATGATAAAAACACTGAATAAAATGGGTGTAGAAGGAAAGTATCTCAACATAATAAAGGTCATGTATGACAAACCCTCAGCTAATATACTGAATGGGAAAAAAATAAAGCTTATTCTAAAATCAAGAACAAGACAGGGATGTCCCCTGTCACCACTGCTACTCAACATAGTATTGGAAGTTCTAGCCAGAGCAATCAGGCAAGAGAAAGAAATAAAAGGCATCAAAATTGGGAGAGAGGAAGTTAAACTATCACTATATGCAGATGGCATGATCCTTTATGTAGAATATCCTTAAGACTCCACCAGAAAACTATTAGAAACAATAAACTAATATAGTAAATTTGCAGGATACAAAATTAATGCACAAAAATTTATTGCATTATTTACATACCAACAACAAAACTTCAGAAAATAAATGAGAAAAACAATACCTTTGGCAACAAAAAGAAAAAAATACCTAGGAATAAACATAACAAAGAATTGTGAAGAACTTATACATGGAAAACGATAAGATACTATTAAAAGGAAGTGAAGAAAGTGAAGAAGACACAAAAAAATGAAAAGATAATCCATGTTCATGGATTGGAAGAATCAACATATTTAAAAATGGCCATATTACCCAAAGCAATATACAGATTTAATGCAATTTCCATCAAAATCCCACAGATATTCTTTCAAGAAATAGATTAAAATATCATCAGATTTGTATGGGATCACAAAAGACCCTGAATTGTCAGTCCTATGTAAAAATAAGGTTGGAGGCAAGATGTTGCCTGCCTTCAATTTATACTACAAAATATCAATAATCAAAACAACTTGGTATTGGCAGAAAAGCAGACACACAGATTAATGGGACAGAATTGAAAACCCAGAAATAACCCACAAATATATGAACAGGTAATTTTTGACATAGGAACAAAAATATACAATGGGGAACAGAAAGCCTCTTCAGTAAGTGACACTGGGATAATTGGAAAACCACATGTAAAAGAATGAATCTGAACTGCAAACTGTCACCATATACCAAAATTAACTAAAAATGAATTAAAGACCTTCACATTAGACCCAAATCAATAAACTACATAGAAGAAAACTTTGGTAATAAACTTATAGACCTTGTGTTCTGGGAGGATTTTATGAACCTGACTTTCAAGGCCAGGGAAGTAAAAGCAAAAATAAATGAATGGGACTATACCAAACTAAAAAGCTTCTGCACAGCAAAAGAAACCATCAGCAAAACAAAAAGACTACCAACCAAATGGCAGAAACTATTTGCAAACAATGCCTTTGATAAGGGGCTAATATCTAAAATATATAAAGAAATTATACAGCTTAGCCACAAAATAATAAACAATCCAATTAAAAATTTGGCAGAGGACCTAAACAGACACTTCTCCCAGGAAGAATACAAATGGCCAACAGATATATGAAAAAATGCTCAACTTTACTAGCTAGTAGGAAAATGCAAATCAAACCACAATGAGACACCACCTCACACCAGTAAGAATGGCTGTTATCAATAAGACAAGGAACAATAAGTGTTGGACACAATGTGGAGAAAAAGGAACCCTCATTCACTGCTGGTGGTAACATAAATAAGTACAACTACTATAGAGGACAGTATGGAGGTTCCTCAAAATACTAAGAATAGAGTTACCATATGACTCAGCAATTCCACTTCTGGGTATCTACCCACCATATTTGAAAAGCTTAGTCTACAAAGATACATGTATCCCAATGTTCATCTCAGCACTGTTCACGGTCGCCAAGTCATGGTAAAACCAGTGTCCTTCGATAGATGACTGGATAAAGAATCTGTGGTACATATACCCAATGGAATATAACTCAGCATTAAGAAAAGATGCAATATTGTCATTTGTGACAACATGAATGGACCGTGAGATCATCATGCTAAGTGAAATAAGCTAGACAAAAAAGTCAAGAACCATATGACTTCACTTATACTCATATGTGGAAGATAAAACAAACAAAAACTCATGGACATAGTCAATAGTTTAGTGCAGGGGTATCCAACCTTTTGGCTTCCTTGGGCCACATTGGAAGAAGAAGAATTGTCTTGGGCCACACATAAAGTACACTAACACTAATGATAGCTGATGAGCTAAAAAAGGATAGCAAAAAAATCTCATAATGTTTTAAGAAA
Source organism: Lyroderma lyra (assembly GCA_004026885.1). NCBI lineage: Eukaryota > Metazoa > Chordata > Mammalia > Chiroptera > Megadermatidae > Lyroderma > Lyroderma lyra. The sequence continues at coordinate 73,124 of PVJL010007025.1, forward strand.
GTTTACAAAATTGTGTTGCACCACATTCAAAGCCGTCCTGGGCTGCATGTGGCCTGCCAGCCATGAATTGGACAAGCTTCGTTTAGAGGTTACCTGAGGGTTGGGGGGTAGGAGGGTGGGAAGATGAAGAAGGGGGCATCAATTATATCATGATGGAAGGAGAATGGATTCTGGATGGTGAGTGCACAACACAACACACAGATAATGTATTGTAGAATTATACACCTGGAACCTATGTAATTTTTACTAACCAATATCACTCCAATAAATTTAACAATTAAAATAATAGACTTAAACAACAACAACAAAAAATTCCTAGAAACATGCAACCTACCAAGAGTGAATCATGATAAAATAGAAAACCTGAACAGACCAATTACCAGTAAGGTGATTGAATCAGTAAGAAACTTCCTAACAAATCACAGTCCAGGACCAGACAACTTCATGGGTGAATTTTACCAAACATTCAAGATTTAATAGCAATCCTTCTTGAACTCTTCAAAAAAAAAAAAAATGACGAGGAGGGAACTCTTTCCAACTCATTTTATGAGGCCAAAATTACCCTGATACTAAATCTAAACCAAGACACCACAAAAAAGAAAATTACATGCCAATATTTCTGATGAACATAGACACAAAATTCTGAACAAAATATTAGCAAACTGAATTCAACAATACATTAAAAGGATCATATTCCAGGAATGCAAGGATGGTTTCGATGTTTACAAATCAATCAATATTTGATGTTGGGAGCCATGCAGGCTGGCTTTAGGGAAGCATAACTTGTTTTGCTTTTTGTAGTGTTCCTTTCTGCAATCAAGGGTGTGTACTGCTCATTGAGGAATGTGCCTGATATGGTCAGTTCCTTGGGAGATACTAAAGAAAGAAGACTATCTGGGTACTTGGAAGAAATGCCTTGGGAAACTGACTCCCTCTCATTTACTCTGACCTTCAAGTTAGCTGGCAGAGAGTCAGGGATGGTTTATAATTTGTTCTTGAGTAAGATAATGCATATTTGTTTCTGCTGTACGGCACTGTGCTGTGGGGATATATTGGGGAGAAAAATTAAACTCGGGGCTGGTTGCTAAGAATGCTTCCAGTCCTCCTGGACCCTCTTTGTCTCTTTCTCTCTTTGTTTCCTTAAACCTCGCCCCCCACTTCAGGTACTGTTCTCTGGAACACCGAGGCAGGACCCCGGCAATTTTATACCACATTAATAAAATGAAAGGGGAAAATATCATATGGTCTCCTCAATAGATGTAGAAAAAGCATCTGACAAAAACTCAATTCATGATAAAAACTCTCAACAAAGTGGGTACAGAGGGAACATACCTCGTATGGTAAAGGCTATTTATGGCAAGTCCACAGCAAACACCATACTCAATGGTAAAAAGCTAAAAGCAAATCAGGAAAAAGACACAGATGTCAACTCTCATCATTTTTATTCAACTAGGACTGGAAATTCTAGCCAGACAAATTAAACAAGGGAAAGAAATAAAAAACATCCAAATTGTAAAGGAAGAAGCCTCTATTTGCAGATGACATGATATATATAGAAAATTCTAAAGATTCCACCAAAAAAAGTATTAGCACTAATAGAGAATTCACAAAAGTTACAGGATACAAAACCAATATACAGTAATCCCCCCTTTTCTGTGAGGGATATGTTCCAAGACCCAGAGTGAATGCCTGAAACAATGAATAGTACAAAACATTATATATACTATGTTTTTCCCTATACATACATATCTATGATAAAGTTTAATTTATAAATTAGACATAGTAAGAGATTAACATCAATAACTAAGAATAAAATAGGACAATTATGACAACACACTGTAATAAAACTTACGTGAATGTGGCATTGTTAAATAAAATAAGAGTTCAGTGAACACATGTGATGATAACTGAGATGGCTACTAAGTGAGTAATTAGCAGCATATACACCATGGGTATACTGAACATAGACATGTCCTGGGCAGGACAGAGCTGAATGACATGAGATTTCATTATGATACTCAGAGTGGCATGCAATTTAAAACTTACAAATTATTTATTTCTGGAATTTTCTGTTTAATATTTTTAGACAGCATTGACTACAGGGAACTGAAACCATGGGAAGTAAAACCACAAATAAGGGGGTATTATTGTATAAAAATCAGTTAGTTTTCTATACACTAATAAGGAATTATCAAAAAGAGAAACTAAGAAAACAATCTCATTTACATTTTCATCAAAGAGAATAAAATACCTGGGAATAAATTTAACTACAGAGATGAAAGATCTGTACACTAGAAATTGTATGACTGATGAAAACAACTGAAGAAGATATAATAAATGGAAAGATATTTTGTGTTCATGGATCGGAAGAATTGATATTGTTGAGTTAAAATGTCCATAACCTGAAACAATCTACAGATTTAATGCAATTCCAATAAAAATTTCAATGGCATTTTCCATTGAAAAGAACAAAACAATCCTAACATTTGTATGAAAATACAAAAGACATCAAATAGCCAAAGCAAACTTGAGAAAGAACAAAGCTGAAGACATTGAGAGTCTTGATTTCAAACTATATTACAAAGTTCTAGTAATCAAACAGTACACAAAGTCTGACAATTAACTTCGTGAACTCATCCTAGAAAAAGTGCTACATACCTCATACCTCATTGCTGAATATGACTATGGTCACCTTTGAAGTACTCACCTTAGGAAGCTCTGCACCCATACCAGTACCTAGTCCACCATTCAAAGCAATTTTGGAATTAGTTTTCTGGAATGGCCATCAGAGCTGTCGTCATACTACCCATGATGTCCTGAATGTGATAAAATGTCTTCCTTTCAATCTTTCTTTTCTCTTTGGGTAAAGAAAAAAAGTAATTGGTGACCAGATCAGGTTAGTAGAGGAGGTGTTCCAATACAGTTAATTTCTTATTGACTAAAAACTCCCTCACTGACCATGCTGTGTGAGCTGGTACATTGTTGTGATGCAAGAGCCATAAGTTGGAGAAAAGTTCAGGTCATTTTCTTCTAACTTTTTCATGCAGCCTTTTCAACACTGTCAAATACAAAATTTGGTTGACTGTTTGTCCAGTTGGTACAAATTCATATTGAACTATCCCTCTGGTATCAAAAATGGTTAGCAACATCGTTTTGACTCTTGATTTGAACTGACAGAACATTTTTGGTCATGGAAAATTGGCTGACCTCCATTGTGCACTTAGACACTTTGTTTCAGGTCATATTGGTATACTCATGTTTCATCACCAGTGATAAGATGCCCCAAAACATCGTCTTGCCTCCCCAAAATGTCTTGGCAATCTTCAACTCTCCTTTGCTTTTGTTCATTGGTGTGCTCCTTCAGTACCATTTTTGCACACACCTTCCTCATACCAAGATTTTCAGTTAAGATTTTCCTGTTTCTCTATCAATGTTTACTTGCTTTGTTATGCTTCTCACAGTCAGCTGATAATTTTGATGCACAACATGACTAATTTTTGCAAGGTTTTAATCAGTTCTACTCATTACTGGCTGCCCTGACTTCTCCTCATCAGTAACACCTTCTTTCCCCTCAGAGAAAGATTTAATCCATTTGAACACTGTTGTTTTCTTCATGGCATTATCCCCATAAATTTATACTAACATGTCCCTGATTATGCTTCCACTCCTGCCAAGTTTAACAAGAAAATTAGTGTTTGCTCATTGCTCTAATTCAAGCTCCAACATTTTCTCAACAGCACACAAAAACATACAACAATAATGAGCACCACTCAGCAAGATACCACCACATGTTGACACAAATACAGCTGTGAGACACAGATATACCAAGGTTATGAAATCTTACCCAGTTGTTTGTACAGTGCTGCCAACAGAAGTGCACAGTGGCAAGATTACGAACTTAATTTTTAGACCTTTGTAGTATTGGCATAATAAGAGACACACAGATTAATGAACAGAATAGAGAGTCCAAAAATAAACTCATGCAAATATATGGTCAATCAATTTATGACAAAGGAGCTAAGAATATATAATGGGAAAAGAACATAGTCTTCTAAAATTGGTATTGGGAAAACTGGACAGCCACATGCAAAAGAATGAAACTAGATGACTATCTAACACCATACACAAAAATTAACTTGAAATGAAGTAAAGACTTAAACATAAGACCTGAAGCCACAGAAATACTTCTAGAAGAAAACATATGCTATAAGCTCCTTGACATCCATCTTAGTAATAATTTTTTTTTGGATTGGCAACAAAAGCAAAGGCAACAAAAGCAAAAATAAACAAGTGGGGCTACATCAATCTTAGAAGCTTATGCAAAGCAAAGAAAAGCTTATGCAAAATAAAAAAGCAACCTACTGAATGGGAGAAAATATGTGCAAATGATATAGCTAATAAGGGGTTTGTATCCAAAATACATTAAAAAACTCATAAAAAAATTCCAAATGTGAAGAAAAGGAAACCCTTGTGCACTATTGTGGGAATGTAAATTGGTGTCACCACTATGGAAAACAGTATGGAGGGTTCTCAAAAAATTAAAAAAGGAGTAGTCTCGGCAAGATGACAATCAGAGAATGTCCCTAGAAAGTACAATTAAATGGCCAGCCAGGATCCAACATGGAAAACCCTGAGTGAACAAAGACAACTGAGAGATCCACACAGCACAAGAAAAGACCTGAAGGTTAGAGAAAGAGGGTGAACAGGAGAGAAGGGAGGGACCAGAGATGGATCATGACCCAATTCGACCACAGCTAACTGAAGGAACTAGAAAGAAATCAGGGAGCAGTATCATACTGAGGAGGGGGGAGGCTGAGCAGCAGCAAGAGTGGAGGCCAGAGTGGAGGGAACCCTGCGAGACCATGAGTGAGTTGGACCTAAGCGTAGTGTGTTAGAGAAACAGTCTGGGAGCTGAGCTCTAGGTGGCACAGATGCTGAGCAAGGCATCCAAACTGCCCTAGGAGGGAATAGGGCCCCCCAGATACAGCACCGCAACTCTTGGCACTTGCAAATGGGAGCAGCTGCCATGGATATGAACCACTGAAACATGGTTCTGGGTAAAATGCTGCCTCAGGAGAAGGGAGAAATTGTGAACTGGCAGCACTCACCCCAACCAATGTGAACGTCCTCAGCTTGCATTCTGTTGGCCTCCTTCTTCTCCCCCAGCTTCCCCAACAAACCACAGGAAGCAGAGAGACCGCAGACCACCTTGCCCCTCCCCCAAACACTGGTAAAGACCAGAGTTATGGCTTAAACATCGCTGCTGTCTCTCAAAGCTTGTCCCCCAATGCCACCTAGTGTCTGTTCTACAGCAAGATACCACAAAAATACAAATCAGGAAGAGAAAGAGATCTCCTTTGTACTGTCAGAGCTAAAGCCCTCATGCTGAAGCAAAAGAACACAACAAACAATATGAGTACCTTAGGTTTCAAAGCCACTCAGAAAGAAGATGAAAAATCTCCAGAAAATGATCTTATAGATCTAGAAATTTATGAACTAAGTGAAATAGAATACAAGGTTGCAGTTCTAAAGTCACTCAGCAAAATGAAAACATACTATCAGAGAACCATAGCTGAAATAAATGATTTCAGAAAAGAAATTCATGAACAAAAGGAACATTTTAACAAAGAAATTCAAATTGTAAGGTAGAATGAGATGGAAATTTGAGAGATAAATAATACAATAAAGGAAGTGAGAAATGAAATAACTGCCATAGGAAACAGGGCCAACCAGATGGGGGACAGAATTAGTGACGTTGAAGATAAGAACATGGAAACAGCTCAGAAAGAAGAAGTTAGGGACTACAGAGTCAAAAAGATTAGAAGAACTCTGCAAGAACAATCTTCTCCATTAAAAAAAAAAACAAAACCACCATATGATCCAGAAATCCCACTTTTTGAAGAAAACAAAAACACAAACTCAAAAAGGTATCTGCACCCCCATATGCGTTGCAGCATTATTTACAATAGGCAAGATAAGAAAGGAACTTAAATGTCCCTTGATGAAAAAATGGATAAATAAAATGTTATCTAGGGAGATACAAGGTGGAAGGGTAGGTGAACACTGTGCCTACTTTGTTCCATAAACACATTAAAATTATAACTAAATTATTGAATGACCAACATGGAGAACCATCTGAAATGTAGCTGAACAGAAGCTTTAAACTAAGGATACAAAAAAGAGGGGGGCCACAGAGAGACTGGTAGGAGGGGCATAGATGTGAAAGAAGCCAAACCTCTGGTGGCAGTAGAGAATCAAGAGGCATTTCTCAGCTGCAGAGGTTCCCCCAGAGGAGTAAGGGATTCCCAGCCCCATACCAGGCTCCTTAGCCCAGAGCACTGGTACTAGGAAGAGAAGCCCCACAACATCTGACTGTGAAAAACAGTGGGAACTCCAACCATCCAATTGGGACAGAAGACTCCAAGAAACCCAGACATTTTTATAAGGTGCCTGTGCAGACTCAGTCACTAGTGGGTACTCACCCTGGGCTCCGGCAGAGGGACGGTTACTCGGGGGTGCTGAAGACATATGGGGGGTCAGACTGAGGTGTATGGTTTTGAGTGAGGGCTGGAGGACAGTCACCAGCTTTCCTGGGTGCGCCCTCCTCCCATGAGGCTGGCTGGTGGGCACCATCTTGCCTATGTTGCACTCACTCCCACATGGCCAAATCTGAACCTGATTGGTCTGGCAAGTTCTGCTTGCTCCACCTTGCTGCTTCACTGGGAACCTACTCCACACAAATTCGCCAATACCAAAGACACTTTCTCCTGTGAGCAGCAAGCCCAGCCTACATTGCAATTTTTTTCAGAAAACTAAGTCCAAAGGCCCCAGGCTGGTGGCAACTGAAATTGGTGAGCTCTGAGAATTTTGCTGAGTAGATCCAGGCATAGCACTGGCATCAAAACAAAATCCACAGGAGCACCCAGTGCAAGTGACCAGGGGACAGTGCCAGGGCCCCACAGGGCACCTATTATGAAAGGCTATCCAGCAATAATAGAAGACATAGCAGATCTACCTAATACACACACAAAAAAATACACACAGGTATCCAAAATGAGGAAACAAAAAATATATATTTCAAATTAAAAAAACAGCAGAAATTCCAAAAGAATTAAACAAGATGGTGTCAAGCAACCTATGAGACGCAAAGATCAAAACAATGATTTTAAGGATGCTCAAGGAACTCAGTGAAAACTTTGACAAGAGAGATAGCAAGCATAAAGAAGGGCATAGAAACCATAAAATAGGACCAGTCAGAAATGAAGAATACTATAACTGAAATGCAGAATGCAATAGAAGGAATCATCAGCAGACTAGGTGGAGCAGAGGATTGAATCAGTGAATTGGAAGTCAAGGTAGCAGAAAATATTCAGTAGAAATAACAAAAACAAAAAAGAATCCCTCCCCCTACAAATGAGGACAGTTTAAGGGGTCTCCAGGACAACATCAAGTGCAATAACATTTGCATCATAGTAGTATCAGAAGGAAAAGAGAGAAAGCACGCAATTGAGGACCTATGTGAAGAAATAATGACTGAAAACTTCCCTAACCAGATGAAGGAAATAGACATACAAGCCCAGGGAGCACAGAGAGTCCCAAATAGGCCCACACCAAAATACATTATAATTAAAATGGCAACAGTTAAAGAGAAAGAGAGGATATTAAAAGGAAGAGAAAAGCAATTAGTTACTTATTAGGGAGCTGATTTCTCAATAGAAACTTTACAAGCCAGAAGGGAGTGGCAGGAAATATGCAATGTAGTGAAAAGCAAGGACCTACAACCAATATTATTCTAACCAGCAAGGCTATCATTCAAAATTGAAGGACAAATAAAGAGCTTCTCAGACAAGAAAAAGCTAAAGGAGTTCATCACCTCCTAACCAGTATTACAAGGAATGTTATAGGGACTTCTTTAAGAAGGGGGGGAAATGCAAAATTATGAACAACAAACTGGCAATGGATACACATTAACAATTGCCTTTAATTTAAATGAATTAAGAGCTCCAATTAAAAGACATGGAGGGGATTGCACTGAGTGGAGCATCAAACAGAGGAAGACAGATGCAAGTTGACATTGCTCATAGGTGAAATCCAAAGAACAAAAACAAGCAGAACAGGAACAGATTTATAGACATAGAAATGTTTGTTTGTTGCCAGAGGGGGGGAAGATTGGGGGAGAGGGTGAAATAGGGGAAGAGATTGGGAAGTTCAGTTTGGTGGTTACAAAGTAATAGTTATCGAGATATGGTGTATAACATGGGAATATAGTCAATAAAGTTGCAATATCTATGGATGGTGTCAGATTGATACTATACTTGTTGGGGTGATGGAAGGAGGGTGGACGGGTGGATGAAAAAGGGAAGAAATCAAGAAGTATAAATTCATAGTCACAAAATAGTCACAGGAATGTAAAGTGCAGCATAGGGCATATAGTCAATAACATTGTAATAACTATATATAATGTCAGATGGGAACCAAATGTACCAGAATAAGGATCTTGTAAGTTATATAAATGTCTCATGATATGCTAAACAACTGAAACCAATATAATATTGTATGTGAAATGTAATTGAAAAATAAAAATGAGAAAAAATGATTTAAAAAAGAAAATGTTTTATATATAGACAATGGAATATTATTTAGCCATAAAAATGGAGGAAATCTTGCCATTTACAACAACATGGATTGACATTGAAAACATTATGCTAAATTTAATACCTCAGACAGAAAAAGACAAATACATATAATCTCACTTATATGTGGAATCTAAAAATCAAGCAAACAAACAAAAACCAAGCTCATGGATACAGAGAACAGATTGGTGGTTGCCTGAGGTGGGAGAGTGAGGGGTAGGGAAAATGGGTGAAGTGTGTTAAAAAGTACAAACTTCTAGCTATAAAATAAGTAAGACATGGGGTATAATATACAGCATGGTGACTATAGTTAATACTGTACTGTATATTTGAAAGTTGTCGATAGTAAATATTAAAAGTTCTCATCACAAGAAAAAAATTTCTAACTATGCGTGGTGACAAATATTAACTACACTTATTGTGGTGATCATTTCACAATATATACATATATTGAATGATTATGTTGTACATCTGAACGTAATATCATGTTATATATCATTACTCATGTATCTCAATTGAAAAAATTGTAAACATGCACTTTCCCTGATGCTGAACTTCTACTTCCAAAAATTTATCCCATGAAATAGCTACGTATGAGGTCAAACAGTTAATTTTGTGAACTCATCCCAGAAAAGGTGCTACATACCTCATTGCTGAATGACTATGGTCACCTTCAAAGTACTCCCCTTGGGAAGCTATGCATGGATGCCAGCACCTAGTCTACCTTTCAAAGCAATTTTGGAATTCCTTTTCTGGAATGACCATCAGAGCTGTCACCACTTCCAAAATCCAACAATTAAGTTTGTGAACTTACCACTATGTGCTTACAATGGTAGCACTGTACGAACAACTTGGTAAGGTGTCATAACCTTGGCAAAGTTATGAAATATGTTTAGAAGTAAATACATAAACTATATAAAGGGTTTTTCTTGCAATATTATGTGTAATAATAGAAAATTATAAGTTAAATCGCCCATTAAAATGGAAATAATTTATGAATTGTGGTCTATGTGTACTAGAGTTGTGATGAAATTGTTTAAGGAAAGTATGAGGTAGACTTACACAGCTTGATATGAAAAGAACTCCAAGGTGAATAACGCTCATAAAGGAATAATATACATACTATGGTCCCAAATACACCCACACAAAGAAAGGTGTATGTTTGTGAGTACCATTAATAGTAAGTACTGTAGAGATTAGAAATTGTTAACAGTAGACCCACCTCAAACTTGTGTTTGCTTGGAACTTTGCTAAACTGAAAAAATGGGAAGTATCACTATCAAAGGACAGTGTGGAAGGACTGATAGAGATTATTGGAGGACCAAAATCTCTCTAAACCAAAGGTTCTCAGTTGTTGAGTTTGTGATGGGGGTGGGAAACAAAGGGGAATGTTCATATTTTGTTCTTCACTCGTTTGTATTCTAGACTCTTCCTCAATAGAGGAAAAAGTATTAATTGCAAAAAAAAATGGGGAAGGTAGAACTTTAAAAGACAATGGCATGTTGTGTACTCCATGAATTGACAATTATACTCAACATAATTCTATACATATGGGCAGGGTCAACAAACTTTTCTGTAAAGGACCAGATAACAAATATTTTAGCCTTTGTAGATCACATAGCATTAGGGTTCAGAAAAAAAAAACAAAAAAACCTATACACACCACACACACACACACACACACACACACACACATACATACATATATGTATGTGTGTATATACATATATATGGCAAAAAAAGCACAATTAATGAATTCATAGTAGGAAGAAAATCAGGCAATAGAAATAAACCCAGAAATAGAAGAGATACAAGTGGCAGATGAGGACTTTACTACAACCACTACAAATGTACTCAATAATTGAAAGGAAAAATAGATAATAAGAGAAAAG